>JAUYWI010071877.1:0-14257 GCA_034780595.1 Parotoplana pacifica | reverse complement strand
GGATGTTAGAAGAATTCAAACCAAACACCTATAGAGAATTGAAGGACCGGGCAGCAAACCGAGAAGGATGGAGAAATGGATGTCATAGAATTGAACCTGCCTAATAACTAATTCGGCAGAACACTATAGAATAGCATTGCCGTATCATCTGATGCCTTCAATGTTGATGCCCAATTCTGAAAGTCAGCTTCCGGCATCAGTTGTTCGGTGTAGAGACTAAACAAATGTGTGGTGACAGATGCACCCTTGTCGTACTCCTTTCTGGATTGACAAGAAGTCACAGTGCTGGCAGTTCCATCTGACCAGTGGCTTGTGGATTTGTGTGAAGCTTCTCCAGAAGATAGACGATGTGCTGAGGGAAACCCATCTTTACCATGACTTTAAAAAGTTCATCATATCTTATATTATCGAAAGTCTTACTGTAATCAATGAAAGTCACAATTGCTTCTGACGTTAACTCTTTGACATTCCCAATAAGTTGTATCGATCTTTACATAAAATGTTTTGAAAATTACAAAAGAACTCATGGAGTCCTCCATACGTCCTTCTTGTACCTACATACATTTCCTTTCTAATTTTTCATAAACAAAAGAGAAAAACACTATAAATCACTTTATTCTAAATGGAACCAGAAAATCTATGAACGACAGGGCAGTCACAAACATAAAAGTTGGCCCAATTTTACGAGTTATAATCACCAAAAATACATTTTTATGTGTGCACTGCAAAAAATAATATCATGATAGGTTTTTACCATAGGAATAAGTCACCTTGGGTTGATTCTTATCTAAAATTAAAAATAGGAAACAAAATATTATTTGTATGTATTGCTAATCTGACGAAGTTCATCAGCAGCCAACGTAGGGTTGTTGCACCTATGTATGACCTTTGGTAGGTCATACCTCAAAAACTGCATCACCTATTTAGATACAGGTTTCAGCAGAAAGGGGAACTGGACCTGTATGTCAAGATGAAGATATTAGTGGAATATTTTGGCAAATTAAGGTCATTTTGACTAATCTTTTTTTTCCTTTTTGAATTTTGGCACTTTTTGAAAACATAATTTTAACTTTGAGGCTCTAAAACTACAAAACCGATTTTAACATACAAACCTACATTGGAAAGGGCACTTTGATATCTACAATATAATGTCAAAAGTTTGCTACCTTTTTAAACTTTTCATGGTAAAATGTGGTTAATTCCAACACTCCTAATTTCAGATTTTCGTTTAGTGGGAAACCATTGGCGACCAAACCAAAATCTCGATATGGCTAAAATTAGATTTCTCGGTAGGTAGTTTAATCAGGTCAAACTTGCATTTTTCCTTCAGGTAGCTTTTTGGAAAAAGGGTCTAATGATCCCACAAAAATTGCAAATTTTAATCCTGGTGTCAGTGTTCCAACTGGGATAAATCATGACCAAAATTGAATATTAAACATCTTTCTATGGAAACCCATCTTCATGTAAACTATAAATTTGGCAAGATTGGACTTTTACTTTGATTGATTTTTTAAAATAAAAAAAACATACCACCATCTAAAAATCAATATTTTCTTCGTATATACATAGATGTGGATTTTGGACTTTTACAAGCTTTTTATAATCTACAAAATGTCATCCATCTCTATTTTGAGTAACTTTTTCATCTACTGCAAATTCTTTTTTAATTGAGACAACCTGTTGTCAATCTAGCGCATAGAAATATAAATAGAACATTTATATACATTTCTATGAGCCAAGAGACATATTGTGGATTAAATATTCTCTATGCTATATAGGTTGCACCTTACACAACAAAACGGACGGATGTTTTTAATTAGGCACGCCAATATCATATTCCAAATTTGCCTCAGGAATACTAAGAATGTGTATAGAAATATGAAAGCAACCGACTTTTTAAAAAAGAGACATTTGCTCTTAGATTTATTTTTACTGTCTTTAGCAATAATAGGTATATTGGGTATTTCTAAGCATTTAATTGGCTTTCAAAATCAAAAAATGAAAATAATATATTTTAATTTAATGGCAGCCGAAAAGGAAGCATGCTTTTCTAAATCAAAGTAGATAAAAAATAATTTATTGTAAAAAACAACAACGGAAACAGGAGAAAGTAAAAATCAATGTTTTAAAAGGAATGTATTAATTGGTACCTAATGAATGACCAAAGTGTAAAAAAGAACAGAAACAAGGTCCTGTATGTGTTTTGTATATTTGAAATGGTAAAAATTTGCTTCACAGATACACATACAAACTGTGAAAAAGGAGATATTCATTTCGGTTCAGATATGATAACACCAGTTTAAGTTGAAGTCATGAGGTTCTCTCGTTCTATTTTGCAGGAACAATAATATTTAAATGAAACTACATACCCACTGAATTTAGTATTTATACTTATATTTTTTCACTTTTTATGTATGTATTGATCTACCTATCTGTTAAGTTAACTTTAACCACATCAAATATACCAAACACATACAAAATCTTGTTTATGTTCTTTTTTGCGCTTTGGTTATTGCTTTTAAAAAAGTGACCGTCAGAGTCTTATAAAATAACTTAGAAATATGATATCAGCATTATAAAGCAAAGTAATGGCCGCTAAAAAGCACTACATATTCAAGAAGTTCTATGTGTTTTATTCACTGAAAATAATTTAGGAAAAGTACCTAGAAGCTTACCCGGTTCCACTACGGCAGCACATGCAGCCGGTTCAATGAAAGTGTCTTGAAAAACGAATGAACCGGAAGCATTCTTGTGTTGAACAGCCCCGTAGTCGAATGAAGTGTAATTATTTATCTCTATAAATGAAACATAGATATTAGATTGCTATTAGGTAGGTACTGCTAGAAATATCATGTTTCGAAAATTGCACAATAAATTGAAATTATCCAAAAGAAAGTGAATAAAAAATTATTTACATTTATTTGCAACTTAATCGATTGAAAATGGCTTCAAAAATGCCCCAATTGATTTGAATGAAATAGGGCATTTTAGAAATATGTGTTTATAATAAAAAACAGGTATACTTTGATAAAAATATACTACTTATTTATACTACTCGCAAATGATAGCCCAGGACAGCTGTTTCGGCCTTGTTGAACCTCATCAGCCAGGCACAATCACTGTCTGGGCAATATAATATGTTCGTATATTTCATATCAAAGCCTAAAAATTAAGAAAATTGGCCCTAAAAATTAAGAAAATTTTGCATAAAAAGTAGAAAATATTCAGAAGCAACGTATTGGAAGCCTGTTTTTTAAATTAAAAGGCACTCACGCTGTCAAAGCATTAATGTGTTTAAGAGTAATAATAAAAAATATGTTTTGCAAAAGTAGATACATTTTAAAAACGTAGACAAGGCAATAGAAAAAAAGACGTTGATGTAATCATAGAATAAAGCTGAGACACAGTTGTAAACTATATAAAATAGCAGACATTCATCTCAGAAATATATAAACAATTAGTGTAAAACATATTATACTCTTCTGAAGTCTAAATAAACAGTATCATATCATTTGTAAGCATAGTAGCTACTTGGGAAATATGTACATAATTATGTTATACTCATTTACATATTATCCACAATAGGTAATGTTTTCGCCTGTTTTAATGGTCCAGGATTCAGCTTCATAGATGATAAAAGAAAAGACCAACGCGTTGATCAGCCCAATTTTAGTGCTTTTGGTGATACCATGATCCTTCCAAATCTTGTCTAGTGCCCCGGCCGCGGCTTTAACAAGAGCAATTCGGCGATGAATTTCCCTCTTACAAGTACAATCGGATCGGCTAAAGGATCCTAGTAAGTTGAACTCATCTAACTTTTCGACTGGTGGTCTGCCGACAATGAGTGCATCTCCATTCCCTTAAGTGCTGATTATCATCATTTTTGTTTTATCGACATTGAGGTATAGACCTAAATTTTCACTTTCTTTTCGAATGCCCTCTATCATAGCCTTATATCAGCAACAGTCTCCGCAATAACTGTGGCATCATCTACGTACCTCCTCCAAATATCATACCACGAACATCGTTATCTAGAGCAGATCTCATTATTCTTCACCGTAAATATTGAACAGATAAGGTGAAACAACGCAGCCCTGAAGCACACGCTTCCCCATTCTAAAAAGATTCGGAGCAGCCATCACCAACTTTAACAGTTGCCTTTTGCGCCCTGTAGAGTGACTTCAGGATTCATGTGAGGTGATCAAGTAAAGCCATGTCATGGAGTGTGGCCCATAGTGCATTGTGGTCCACACAATCAAAGGCTTTGGAATAGTCAATGAACACGAGAACCATCTTACGTTTCTTCTCAATAGCTTTTTCAATTAGCTATCTAACGTTGCAAATGTGGTCTGTCGTTCCACTACCACCACGGAAGCCTCTACCACCTCGATAGAGAATTGCCAAACAGACAAGTCGCATTCGGTTGGCTAAAACATATAACCTTGCTCGAATGGGATATAAGTGCTATTGTTCTGTTGTTTTTACATTGGTACCCATCTTTAAAAAGTTCTGATATTTATTATTTTACACATATGAACTTTGTAAATATTTTTCACATTTACCTACTCATTGAAGTAATAAATATAATAAAATTACATTTTTAAATATAAATATGTACGTTTGTTCAATTTGGTCAATAGATTAACTTTTATGAATTTGGTTGAGCAGTTGTTTTGGAAATTTGAATGCTTAAAGTTATTATTTATTGGTTTCTTTTTGCTTTGTTTTTTTTTTCTTTTTTCAAGAAAAAGTTAGAACTATAATAGTATTTACAAAAAAGAACAGAACTTCTGAACAAGAGTCTGAAAGTAGAATAAAATAATAAAGACAATAATCTGGAGTATAATTCTATATGGTTTTGAGACGTGGACGCTACAAGAAAGCTATAAAAAGAAAATCGAAGCATCTGAAAAGTGGATATGGAGAAGAATGCAGCAAATCTCATGGTAAGACAAGAAGACAAATGAAGAAGTTTTAACGGATAGATTAAAGAAGGAACACACTAAATTCAATTACCAAGAATAAGAAAAAATGGATAGGTCACATAATGAGAAAAGATAACCTACTGAAAACAGACTTTTAGGAAAAAGAAGCCAAGTCAAGCCAATGAAAAACATGTTAATGGATCTTATAAGAGTGTCATATTCAGATCTTAAAGAATTGGCACGTAATAGGAAATAGTGGAGAAAGTGGAAATCCCTAGACATGGACCTACAACAAGGCAGAGAACAAGATAGATAGATAGGTAACAATGGTACCTAAATTTCCACAGGTTTTAATTAAATTTGGCACATAGGTAAAGCAGCTGGTAAAGTGGTCGGCCTCCCCATAAAGTTACATTGAGTACAGGGTGGCCCAGGATTCCCTATTTTTCAATTAAGTAAATAATTTATCAAATTGACTATTGTATCAACAATTTTTGTCAGACAAATGCATTCCGGAATTACAGCCCAGACGACCGCTTTACTCTTGCCATTTCCAACAATATGGGTCACCACCCCATACCACAACAATTTTGCTGACAGATGGGAAAATTCAGTCCCAACTCCACGGCCTCCCAGAAGTCATGATTTGTCATCATTGCTAAGATTGTTTGTCATTAATCTGTATTCCGGGTATTTCTTCCTAGTGATGTAAGATATCTCTCGTACAAGTTTGGTGAAAAGATGCAACCTTGACGGACTCTAAGCTTTATCAGGGTATATTTCCGCACTTTACCATTGATGCGGGCACCTGCTGTTTGGTCCCAAATACAAGTTCCTAATGAACCTAAGGTTTTCTCCATCGATGTCCAGCTGCTTTAGTATTTCCATGAGCCGTTCATGTTTGACCTTATCAAACGTTTTTGTGTAGTCAATGAAACACAGATATATATATTTTTTGGACATCAATCATATGTTCTCCAATCATCCGTGAAGAAAGGATTGCGTTACGCGTACCAGCATCTTTGACGAATCCAAGCTGTTGGGCATTGATTTCCGGTGTGACTTTAGAGCGGAATCTCCTCATAATTATCCGAAATATTAGTTTAGTCATATGGTTCATGAGGTTGATTGTCCTATGTAATTCGCACTTCACTGCCTCGGGTTTCTTTGGCATTTCGATGAAGATACATAGATCTCGACAGGTCCTGCGAGATGTGTCCGCAATCTCTGTGATCTTCTGAATTCCATATTCTTCCAAGGCTCTGATCATCTCGATAACAATCCGATTTTTTACTCCTATCCTTTAATTATAAAATTCTATCCACATCCATTATATTGGCAGTATTGTTGATTGCCAACTCTACCTTACATTAGGTAACCTTATAAAAACTATTTCTTAATTGGATAGCTATAAGTTATGAAAATTTCCCTTTTAATTATAATATAATTATAGGAAGGTTACATATTACTTTTAGTCGAGAAGTGACAGCTCAGCTCCAGAATACAAAATCTAGACAACAAAAATAACTATTCAGATCTGCTTTACCTTCTTTCTTTTCCTAGTTTAGGCACCTAAAATGCTACATAGTTGGATATTTATTCTTCTATTCAATGTAGTTTCCATTAGATATGGAATTATGTAGGTAGACTTGTTTTAAGAAGTAAGTCTACAACTAATTGTGAATTATCATTAGGTAGGTACTTTTTAATAGGTATGTCCTACTTTATAGAACCTACTCAGTTGTCGATAGCCACATAAAACCATGAAAGGTTTGTAGCCAAAAATATGATAAGAATTTTCAGAATGCTCAAAAACTGGATTTCTGTTTGTTTAAAAACAAGAATCAGTGAGATTGCTGCTATTATGTTAATTGCTTATATTTATGCACAAAATTGGTTGAACTAGATAGTGGCCAAATGACAGCCACAAGTATCCAGGTTCAAAGTGGCCTATATGGCACCGTTTCCCGCAAAGACTCACAATGTTCTAGATATTGATGTTATCAAGAAAAATTTACCGATAAATGGACAAATATATGTTCAGATTTTGATCAATCATTAGATTCTACTTTGCCAGAATACAATCTATACCTCGCATATTGCATTTTCTGTTTAAATCTATGTATGACAATTCCTGATCAATATTTAACTTTCGCCTAACGATGTAAAGATATGAATCCCGATTACAACATCGTCTTAAGACCGATTCAATCATAGAAATGATTTGGAAAGAATACTCATTAGATTATATTAAAACTATTTATGGAACTAAAATTTGACATTAAAATATCTGATCTGATTCGTCTACTTATTTTATGCAAATATGGTGGAGTTTACTTAAATTTAGATATGGAATTGTTCGACCTCTATCAGAAAGATTTCAACAAACGTTTCCTGGCGTAGTTGCAGTATTAGATCGTGAAGATGAACACAAAACATAATTAATTCAGGTATGAATATTTGGTATTCTTAAATAACCATGTAGCGGGTACATACCTAGTAAATGTACTTTGCTATTTATTGGTGTTTCATAACACATTTTCAATTAACTCTAAACAGAAGGAACAAGCTGAAGCAGTCTATAATCCAAATCGAATCTTAGACTATTTATACAATAATTACCTTTCTCAAAAATCTTATATGGAAATTTACGATGATCTCCCACCAAGCTTTAGTTATTTCAAAAACAGTTTTGAAAAACTCAGTTTTTATGATGAGACTACCTCTTTGATTAAAAAGATCCCAAAAAACTGGATTTTATTCTACACTGTTACGGACTAATGTTTGAAAAAACGTTTAAACAACGTATAATCGGTGTAAAATACAATCGGCACTACGTTTAAAACTAGAAATATCGTTTAAACAGAAAATAACTTTTAACATTTTTAACGCTATTTCCTGTTCTAAATCTCTGATTTGGGCAAAATAGAATGTTTTTTTCGTATTTAGAACAAATTAATTTGTTCTAAAGGCCAGAAAAATAAATACTCGTTTTGTTTTTGTATTTGCATGGGATCAATTTTAAACTTTCTGTTTTAAAAATGTTTTACTACGGTTTTAAACGCTAATTAAACATTTTTTACAAGTTATTTCGAAAGAGTGTATAGTATGTTATCAAAGCCTGTATCTTATTTACAATTATAAACGATGAAAAATATAAGTATCTACCCATGTGTCTCTACAAAAACAAATCTATTTTATTTTTCCAAATATTTATTTAATCAAACAAATTTTAATGACCACTCATCAATTATGCCTCATCCATCTGGACCTCAACATTATCTAAAACACATGTAAACAAACTACAAACAGTACAAAATGCTGCACTCAGAAGTGTCACAGGATGCACTCTACCCACAAAAATAGGTCTCCTTTACCACGAGATAAATGTTCTTCCCATACATGACCACATGACACTTTTAAATACACAAACACTTGCCCAATTACATAAATCTTACAACATTTCAATACACACACCCTAAACGCAAACTTAAACAGAATATCATACCCAAAAACATCACTTGACCTAGATGATAATACATACAAACAAACAATCAAAACAATTCATACAAAACTAGTTTCAGATACAATTCAACATCTTATCTATAATCCAATTCTCAAAACTCCTTTTCCTAGCTTTAGTAAACAGGAACAAGACCTCTCGAGACAACACAGAACTAACTATACTTGCACAGTTACGCAGCGACTCATGTCATTTACTCAACCAATTCCAAAACAAAATTAATCCCAATATAACTAACATATGTCCATCATGCAAGCAATCACCTCACAACACATTACACATATTTAACTATCCACATCATCCTACATACTTGAATGTCTCTGACCTATGGTCAAATCCATCAGATAAAATCAAATTCATAACCTACACTGGGAGGACTACCCTTTTTTACAAAGGGTAGGGGCTACAACAACAACAACAACAACAACAACAACATGGGGTGAGATGGTATTGTTAAACTTTTACCAGTTGTTTTCTGCCATGTATGTAATTTGAGATGTATTTTATCCAGCAGTTTGGTAAGGAAGATTGAGTAAGTTTTTGTGATAGGATGTGAATATTTACTGTAGCAAAAGCTTTTGTAAGGTCTAGAGTTGTAGTGAGTATTCTGTAAGGTGGTGTGGTTTGGTTGAAGCCAGCAGCTATGTCGTGGGATAAGTTTTGTAGGGCTGTTTTAGTTGAGTGGTTTGGTTTGAATCCATGTTGATTTGGTGGGGTTGGCATATGTTTTTGGATAAAAGGTAGGAACGTGTATTATAGGAGGTACAAGTATAAAATTATTAGAAAATGTATTAACATTCAATATAGCTTTAAAATTAGTTCCATATTTTAATTATTAGATAGGTTTATCCGATGTCTGAAATTGAAGTCCAGTGATTTAGAGCCTAGTCCAGAACAAAGCACTAAAAATTGATTGTCAACTTCTATTTTAGTGACTTTTAAAATGAGCTAGAAATGATAATAAGCTATTTTGGGTAATTTGCAATAAAAAATCATTCTATCAAAATCCATTTTGTGGATCTACTCCGAACTGCTAGTATTCATTATCTCAGAACCACAAACGTGAAACATCTCGTTTCCTATCTATTAGAATAGGATGTTTCGCTTGAATATTAGAGTTATTTTAGTGATTTTATCTAAAAATACATTTTTTGGGAAAACTCAATAATCAATTTTTTTTCAAAATAATTTTAGGGATTTGTAATCTACACACAAAATTTGAACAACTTCAAGTTTTAGACTTGATAACTTTATCGCCACTTAGCTCGGCCTATATCAATATTTTCTAAATGTCGATGTACTGGTAACTTGCACTTAAATAAATGTTTGATACTGGGACAGGTCCATATTTTTTAAGTGAATTTCTTTGTATATAAATGGATTTAAAGTAGTTTATTATGGGTTTTTAAGTTATTTCTAGTGCTTTTGGAATGATTTCCTGCCCTAAAATTGAATTTCAGAAAAATTGATTTTTATGCGTCAGTCAGCACAAAATCAGTGGATCTCAATTTCTGACTTTGGACAAACAAATCTATGATTTTTTTACTGGGCGGCACACATATCAGATAAAGAATAGATGAACTATTCATATTTTATTAGTAAATTAAATTTTCCATTTGTCCTATTAAAATATTAGGATTTTTATATGGGCAATTTTTGACGAAAAAATCTCCATAACTTTTTTTGAAACAATGTTTTTTAATAAAATTTTCTACAGTTATTAGGAATATAATACTGTGTATTTACACAAATTTGAAAAAAATCAATTCCACGTGTAAAATACAAAATAAAGCTTAGGTCGCACCTTAGTCATATATTAATATTTTCATGAAAAAAATTAGATATCAAAAGAGAATTTGGTACGCAGATTCCGTTTAACAATTCAGAAAAAACTTTAGGACTGGCCATACCACCAACCTCTTTATCAGCCAAGGGTTAAGGTGAACATGTACCAATACTTCGTTCGTTCGTTGTAAGTCTTATGTAAATGTCTCGCTGCAAACTGTCATGGTATCTGCATCAATTTAAGTTGTATTTCAAATAGATGGTAACAGTGCCTATTTTAATAAATGACTACTAGGCCTACCTGTGTTTCTTCCCAAGTGCGTCCATTCACAATATCATTGAGAACTTGGTATCCGAAATCAAAAAAGCCATGCGTTTTGTCAAATCGAAGAAAAATATACATTATATAGAGTTCAAGCATACCAACTCCGGCATAAAGAAGCTTGACTATGATGTACATGAAGAACAAATTGTTTCCCTGGCGTTTTCCAGGGAGGCATGGTATATGGCTGTGTAAGCGAGACCAGAATCCTTTACGAAAATTCCTCCGACTGTAGAACATCTCACCCATGTTAGCAACAATATTGTCTACAGTTTTTTCTCTTTTTTCGCCATAATCACCGGAGGCATCCTTTGCCATTTGGACAAGGTTTTGAAGGTCGGTACCTGTCCTATTGTAGGTGAATATTTGCCAGAATAGACGTGGCAAGTAATAGAGAATTGCTTGAAGAGCCAGAACAAATGGCACCCACTGATAGTAATCTAAAAAATAAAAGTAGGTACGACTTATGATTTATCAAAGTACTGCCAATTTTTTTCTAACATAACGGATCATACTTCGATATATACCGGAAATTCTGTTTATCGATCGGTTGCTTCAAAATAATTTTAACAAAACCACTAAAAGTCACAAGAGTATATCGGATAATCCATAAGTTTTAGTTCAGAACAACGTATCTATATATTAATTAGTTATTTCGTACAATATAATAACAATGATAAAAATCCATTAATGTAATTTAACAGTAACATTTTTAGGCCAGATCAATAGGGAACTGAATTAGACGCTGATTACGTCAAAACTTAAAATGTCTAATTGAATTCAAATTTGGTGTGTAGGTCAACAATGCCCAAAATTCATACATTATAGCCCTTCCGGGCTATTGATATTTTTTAAATAAATTTGAATGTATTAAGTACTGTTCCTAGTGGACCAAATTTAAAATCAATTGGACAAAGTTTAATTTTTGGACCGGATGACGTCATGGACCTCTATTCTATAAACTTTCTCAGCAATTTGGTGTTGATCGGAGAACAATACAAAGACTGATGGCGAAATAAAGGGACACAAACAGTGTTGATGACCTTCCAAGACCTGGACAGCCTAGGGTATCTAACTACAAAAAGGCAGGATAGATTGCTCATCAGACCATCAGCAGATAATCACAGTCTTGTTGCATGCGACCTCCGTCAACAATGGAATGTCCACCAGGGAATTAATGCTTCAGTTAATACTGTAAAGTCACGTCACTGCAAAGCTGGTCTTGTTGGTCGTGTGACTAGACGGAAACCACTTCTCACTCAACAGCATAAGACGGTTCGGCTCCAGTGGGCAAGGGAACACAGAGATTGGACAGCTGCTCAGTGGCGAAATGTTTTCTTCTTTGATGAAAGCCCTTTTCATTTAGTAATGTCGAGACAGAGAAGATTTTTCAGAAGAACAGGAGGTACAGCTTTGCACCTGGAAATGTTCAACCAACAGTTCATTCCTCAAGTGGTCATTAGTACGAATTCATGGACGGATTACAGGCCTAGCCTTGTTGAAATTCTTCGTGAATATCTACTTTCATTGAATCTTCCAGGCAATGATACTGTATTCCAGCAAGATAATGCAGCTAGCCATAGAGCTGCTGTGACCCGAAGATTTCTTTCTGAAAGTGGCATTCAGGTACTCCAGTGGCCAACTCAGTCACCTGACCTCAATCCCATTGAGAACCTGTGGGGAATTGTGAAGGCAGAAGTTGACAAGATGGGAGTCCATGGTTTTGATGGTCTCTATGAATCCTGTTCTTCAGGTCTAGCAGAATATCGATCAGAATGTTATCATCAACCTGCTTGAAACAATGCCTAGAAGTATTGAGATGGTGATTACTGCACGTGGTGGTTCCATCAAGTATTATTATTATTATTAGTTTATTTAGCCACCTTAATCTGTACAATGTACATTCAGAGTGGTAAAAAATACAGAAAAGACATGTAAAAAGAATGTGCTGTACAATAGAAATGCTAAACAGTGAGGAAAGTAATATTAAATGCAAGAGTGAATAGGTAAGTCGTTAGTTTCTTTCTGAATATATTAAAGTCACGTTCGGTACGAAGTTCGGTTGGTAGAGAATTCCAGTATTTTGGAGCTAAGTAGCTGAAAGATTTACACCGTGATAGTTTGGGAATGGGTTGGTGAAGTAATTCTGAGTTGGCTGAGCGAAGATTATGATTGCTAGTAGTGGACGATGGGCGACGAAGTAATTGTTTTAAGTAGTTAGCAGCCTCCCTGTAGAGGCATTTGTGAGTAAGTGTACACGTTTTAAAGACCAAACGCTGCTTTACAGGCAGTCGGTGCAGTATTCGCAACACACATTTCATATCTTGACTAGGCAAGCGTTTGACCAGACGAGCACAGCTATATTATTGCACAGATTGTAGTTTTTTAAGTTGTTTATTAATAGAACCAATTAGGACAATAGTCAATAACTGAATTAACAAGACCGTTTATGACTGTTATAATTGATGTTTCAGAGAAAAAATGTCTGATCTTATAAATATTCTGTGGTAAAAAGCCCTTTGACATATCCTATTGATGTGCGTGTCAAAAGACAATTCAGCGTCAAATATAACACCAAGAATAGTGACACTTGAAGAAATAGTAATAGTTTCATCAAAAATATAAAGCGATTTGAGATTACAAAATTTAACTGAGTGAAGAGTACCACAAATTAGAGCAGTAGTATTGGTTGGGTTAAGTTTTAGACGATTTGACGTAAACCAATCGGAGAGTTCTAAACAGCACTGAGCGATGCGATCAATTGAAATATCAAGAGATGATTTGTTAAGCATAGTATAGTGATTCGTATCATCTGCAAAAATCATATGACCGACGTTATACTTGTTTATAATGTCAGATATGGGAGATGTATAGAGCGATTATAGAAGAGGTCCAAGCACCGAACCTTGTGGAATACCAACATGTAAGGGGCAAATGTCACTTGATACGTTATCAATATCAACGACGAATTTTGAGATAAGATTGAAACCATAATAGTGCTAGATGAAATTTATTTTGAAGGCGAGTAAGTAGTATATTATGATCCAGCCTATCAAAAGCAGTTAATAGATCTAAATTGACAAGTAAAGCGAGATTGCCTGTATCAACAATATTACTAATATCATTTGTAACATTTGTGATAGCAGATTCAGTAGAGTAATTTCACTGAATGCAGATTGTATATGAGGGAGTAGGGAATATGTGTTGAGAAATTTAGTTATTTGATTGTAGATAACACGCTCAAGTAGTTTTGATACAAAAGATAGGCCAAAGATAGGTCTATAATTTCCGATTTGGTGAGAACAGTAGTGATAACTGCCGCTACTTTTGCAGAATCAGAAAATTTACCTTGAGATAATGAGGTATTAACAATTTTGAGATGAATCGGAAAAAATCAATTGAATTTGTTCTAGTAGAATGAAAGTGGGGATAGGATCAAGGCTACACGATTTTGGTTTGAGTTGTTTTATAATAGTCGTCAGTTCATTTTTGTTCAGAGGCGTAAAATCAGAGAAGTGTGGAAAGGTATCAGAAGAACTATCACTATTGTGACACGATGTATGCATAACATTAAAAATATTCTGAATCTTGTCGTAAAAATAGTGAGATAATCCATCTAAACCTGCGGCAGTAGGTTGTTAGCTCACGCGGCAACCTACAACAGTAAGGTATATTAGGATATCACAAGAAAGGTCACTTTTC
>JAUYWI010071866.1:0-14257 GCA_034780595.1 Parotoplana pacifica | reverse complement strand
TAGAGGTAGACTTAGGTAGGATAACTATCCTACCTCTGTGCTTACCTCTGCTTCCATTCGGCCTAGTTTGCAGCAGAGTTAGATAACTATACCTTCTGCTCACTACCTCAATTTCTATTCGGTCAAACTTGGATTACTATCCAGAGGTAGCTACCTCAGCCACTACCTCAGTTTCCATTCGGTCGCCCCTGGGGAGCGAAGAATGTGTGCAGTCTGCGGCATGTCCAAAAGACAGCAAAGGAAATCAAGGACGGTGAAGGCGTAACTTAAAAAAAGAAGGAAGTTTCCATAAAACCAAAGACGCCACCACTCCAGTGCATATGCTCCAGAGAATATTGAAGCAGTAAAAATGATTGTGGAAGAAGATCCAACTGCTTCTTTAAATTATATAAACAATGCTGTCGACTTACACAAAAGCACGGTGCAAAGATTCTAACCCAGGAGCTGAAGAACAGAAGCCTTACTCTGTGCACGATGGGTCCCATACGACTTGACAGGGGCACAGAAGCAACTACGAGTGACTGATGCTCACAACATACTGGATACAATCACCGGAAACGTGCTTATCATTGACGAGAAATAGTTGTATGCTCAACCTCATCCACCACAACAAAATGTGCGAGTATGGGTGGATTCGGTTGGTGATTGCACAACAATACCTCGACGTGAAATGTCTGCAAATAAATTCCACATCATTGTTGCGATTAATTTCAGAGGTGACCACTACTTCGAGGTTCAACCACAGATTTCAATTATACTTACTATAGTTTTCAGAGGCTAGATAGAGCAGTAAGCGATTTACGCATAGGATGAATATGCAGAATTTGTTATCGCTGCTTCAGATAAGCCAACCAATGAAATTCAACATTTTTCTTTGTAATTAATTTGCTTTGGTTGGCAAAAATCAGTGGTTTTGTATTATTTAATACCAAAGACGTTATATACATTAGTAGGTATATAATTGAAATTTGTGATTAATAGAGCAACGTTTAAATATATACTTTTAATTTAATTACGAAATATTAAAAATTCAAGGGTAAATAAAAACTTTAAAAAACAAATAATGATCAGTAGGTATTCATTAATATAACGTCTTTGGTTGTAGGTAAGGAAGTACTTTGTAATCTAGATGGCCGCCATACCAAAATTTCTCGATATTGGTTGATTTACAAAAACTACAAGAAAAACACCTTATCTATTTTTTTTACCATATACATGCATGGCCTTTCCAGGCAATATCGCATGACACAAGCAAATGTACAAGTTAGGTACGAGTACATAACAAGCAAGTAATTTCATAAAAGGTTGGACAAAGGATAAATAGCAAAGAAAAAAGTAATGTTAATCTAAATTAATAGGAAACCTTGATTTAAACGAGTCAATAGAGTTCGCTGTGATACAATTTACGGGAAGAGAGTTCCACGTGCGGATAGTGCGTCGGAAGAAAGAGTTTTGGTCAAAATATCTTTGCTGTTATGAGAATGGTAGTGCACAACTAAATAAATAAAATTCTAATAATGTCACCTGAACACATTTCTAGACTCGCAATTGGAACAGACTGACACAAACATCTCCAAAGTCCTGAAATAGAAGACAACGTTCTCTTTCAGTTAAATCAAATACCTACACCTCATTATGGGCAATTCCACTGATACTTATGGGACATAACGGCTTCTAAAGTGATCCATTTGTCACACTGTCACATGTACAAAGTCAATTTAACTGTGTAAGATTTGCTACTTTTGAACATTTTAACAAAGCCGCCACTGCCCCAGAAAGTTGCAGGTCCCAAGTACGGATAAATGGTGAGGGTTGACGGGAGGAAAGGCATCCGGTCATAAAAACAAATATGAGATGCGGAAAATGAGGAAATAGACAGAGCTAGGGCAACCCCGCAACGCTGTGATAACGTTAAAGAAGATAGCTCATAGAAGAAAGAGAAAGAAAAGATATCTTCACGAGAATTGCAACACTGAACGTGGGAACAATGAGTGGGAAAGAAAGAGAGATAGTTTTTTGGAACATAGTTTTTAAAGGTGTCTATAATTGTAGTTTTGACAGGCACGAAGTAAATTATTTCCATAATTCTCGCTGAATTCGAAGTAGTTTGTATCGCATCCAAGTTCTGGTAAAATCGGAATGTACACTTTCAAAAACTTGTTCCGAGTGTCATTCCCAAGGACTTGTTTGTTCGTGCCAGCGCTTAAAGTGGTGTTTCGATGTATTCAGATTTAAATCAGCTTTTTAACACTGACTTCTGTCGATGTTACATGTATTTTAAAAAATGCGTGGACATACAGTTAAGACAAATATTTAATGTTATTTTTATGATAATTGTACAGAACTCTTTCTTAGTTAGGTGGTGCGAAAAAGCACTGCTGTGGCCACCATGTTGTGCAGGGCCGATTTAGGTGCCTCTGCTAGACTTTGGCCTGTCCATTCTTACGGGCTTTTGCCCAATCTTTTTTCAATTATTTTTGTTTTATTTATATATTTTTAACTAAATAGTTAACTTTTATTAGAAAATCTATTTTTAGATCATTAGAAAGCCATTGACATTTTCTCTATAAACTATCTTACACAATAAATTAACAACACCTTCAAATTTATCAAGTTTGTTTTATAACTTTCAATTTATGAATCTCACGAACCATACATTGCCATACAGTGCCAAATTTCACATAAATCGATGACATTTTGTTTTATGCTACTAACACATATTACTCTTTTCAAGGCGATTCCTAAGGTGCATCAAAATAACTAAAACAGATTTTTTTAGTCCATCATACATTTCATATATGTATGTGCCAAATTTCATTGAAATCGGTTAGAGTTTGGGGACCATTATCGGCGTTGAAGAAAAAAAGAGAAAAAGAAAAAAAACATTAATTTCTGCTTTGAGGATTAATAACTCGAAGCTTACTGAACCGATTTCTACTTAATTTGCATAGAAGAAAGGCAATCTATTAAACCCAAATTGAAATGTATGAGCTATGGCCCTCCGAAATTTATCCCATTTTCAGAATTTCCTTTAATACTCTGGAAAGACTAGCTAGCTTGTAGAGCTAACGGTCTATTTTCATAGCCTTAGATTGGGATGTTTGAGTTTTATATAAATACTTTTCTCTTTTTCAAGTCATAATTAATAATGTAATTTTCGTGTTTTATTACCGAAATAGCTAGTTTTAAAATATTTTTACGTAAATTTAATATTTTTCATGTCATAAAATTTTTTTATTTTAGATAATAAATGCATACCTACCTATGTACCGTTAAGTCGTCGTCGATTTCTGCTGATTTCATCAGTCATCCTGCGCCATTTGGTTCTGTCTCGGGAAAGGGTACGGAGCTGTGCCAAGGACTTGTTTGTGAAGTTTTGGATGTCATCGAGACATCTCTTTCTGATTCTTCATCTTCTTCTGCTGCCTTAGGTTTTATCCAACATCAAATCTTTCTCTAAACTGTTCTCAGCGCTCATGAAGTGACCAAAATATTTAAGTTTAAGCTTAACCATTTTAGATTCCAGAGAATGGGGATGACCGATCTCTTCTAGAATTCAGTGGTTAGGTCTTCTGGCTGTCTAAGGGATGCGAAGCACTCGGCGCCAGCACCACAGTTCTAAAGCGTCAATCCCTTTTGCGGTCTGACTGCTTGAAGGTCCAGGACTCACATCCATAGAGGGTAACAGGGAAGACCAGCATTTCGACAATCTTTTTCTTTCCAGATCTTGTCCAGTTTGGCCATAAGCAGTTCTTCGAAGCATTTGTCTTCGGTTGATCTTTTTATCACAGCTACAATTGTCATTGAAAGTCAAAAGCTTCAACGACGTCCTCAGTTTCATCATTAAGTCTGAAATTATTGATAGCCTCGGTTTTAAATCTTTATCTAAATATGATGGCAGATTATGAGCATGTTGTAATTAAAGATCGTTTTTTATTATTTTTTACCCCATCGCCTTCTGATGAAATTCACGGAAAATGTGTACCTATTCATAAAAAATTCTTATGTTATATTTGTCCAAATTGGGCTAAGCCTTTTACTTTATGTAAATAATTTATGATATATTTACGAAAATCCATTTCCCGTAAAAGTAGAAGCAATACTATTAATTGTAGGCCAATTGGATGGACATAAAAATCCGAATGTTCAAGGGATTTAAAATTAACATAGAACGGTAACTTTTGGGTGATTATCAGAACTTTCACCAAGGAATATTCTTAAGACGTTTAGTATTCATGTGGTGGTCAATATTTTTAAAAGATTTTTATTACACTTGTGAGATAACAAAACCAACCGTTAAAAAACCTTGTAAAGCAAAATTAATTTCGACCCTAGAATGATTTTATCTCTTACTTTCCAGATGCCCAGGATACTTACATATGCGTGACGTGATGGATATGACCATGGCCCAATTCCCTGATAGCGAGGTTGTCCATAAGCCACCCACTGCAGCTGAGGCAGCAAATAAGAAGCTGGTTTCCATTGGGGGCGTGGAGTGCATCACCGAAATTGAGAAGGTCTTTGGGAATAAGAAGATAGAAAGGAATATCAGACTGTAAATATGGGCACTGTTTTGGTTATAGATAGATATGGATGACCAGGAGTTGATCAATTTTCTGAATGTTTTATTTTCTTTTATTTCAGTTATTATGAATCAAATCTAATAAGGCACTTTACTTTTAAGAGAAACTTAAAACATACAGAAGATGTCACGGTAATTAAGTTTGATTTGATATGAAATTTGTTCTGTATTTATCAACTATACTACTAAGAATAGTAAATATTATATGAACTGTTTTAGGAGATGATGGTTGAAGTTTCAGTATGCGAAATTCAGTCGGCTCTTCCCAAACTTCTTCCACTAGTTCCAGTTGTCAATATTAAAAAAGTAGGTTTTTTTATTACATATATTGAAATATGGTGATTTATTAAAAAATATTTACCGTTAGCGGTCTTTTCTAAAAAGAAAAAGATGGCTGCAATTCTTAAAGCCCATGTCTTTTATCATTCTTAAGTTATTTTTTCTTATGTATTGATATATTTTAAGGTATTAGTCAATTTCTTTATATACTTAAATAGCTGTACATAAATAAAATCTAATTTTGAAACAAAACACAACACAATCATATTGTTAGACACCGAAGACAGAAATTTACAGCACAGCAGTAATTTCTTTTTGAAATGCGCAAAATTGTTTTTTTTGTATTTCAGAAAACTCATGGTCCTATTGAGACGGCAATTGACACTTTGCGCAAATCGATGAAGGATCTATCAGACGTAGTTGAGGTGTTTGATGTTTCGAGCAAGAAAGATTCCAAGGATATATCTGGCAAACTCAAGGGCATGGTACAATCTCCCGTGATGGGAGGACTTACAAGATACATTGTGAGTGGTCCGAGTTGACCTTGCTGTGGTGATGGAACACAACTATAAGAAAATCATTAGCTATGAAAATAGAATGATTTTAATTTAGAAATAATTTTGGTAGCTATTCTGTTTCAGCGACAATTAATGGTGTAGTATCTATCCACAGATAGCGTCCACCGATATGTAGAGCAGTAAAATGGACAGAGCTGTATTGTCTTCTACTACTCATATTTTACAGAAACTCCTGGATGACTGTGATGACAACATGGAGGACGCTGCAGGCCGCAGCTTGGTGGACACTCTCACTGACTGTATGCGAGACCTGACAGAAATCATATTCTACGGCTTCAAATCCTGGAATGACCCTAACGATGATCTCAGAAATTATTGCGTCCCAGCCTTCATTGAGTTGGCACGTGAACTCAGTGTCGGATTTGGATTCACTGTCGAGCATCTTGACTTCAGTGAGCTGTTACAGAAGCCCACTCCGTAAGTAGTCAAGATTTTAGAGATTTTTGGCCATGCACTGGTGACCGATCTTTATAATTCATAGAACGCTTGCTAGTCCGGTAACCTGTGTGATTTACCCTACGGGAACAGAACAAGGTCTTATCAGAACTATCCTTTCTTACCAGGAAGTTGGCTACCATGGATCGCCATCTGTTTCTATTGTTTGCCATCTTTAGTTCCCCGAAGCGATAGGTTTTGGTCCACTCTTTGATATTTTCTATCTACTTATGTCTTGGTCTGCCTCTTCCTCTAATACCTTCTGCTTTTCCTTCAAGGAAGCCTCTTTGTAGAGGGTTATGCTTCATCATATGTCCAAAATAGTTCATTTTCTTTTCTAATTGTATTGAGTAGCTTTCTCCTGATTCCCGCTATCTTCAAAACTTCTTCATTTGTTTTATGCTGTTTTCCAGGATGAGTTGTACATTTCAAAAGCTTATGCGATGTTCTAGACTAGAGGTTTACTGATAGTCCACGTTTCCACCCCAATATAGTATAAGAAACATTCTATCAGTCTTATTCTAGTTTTGATCCTGATCTTTCTTGATGTTAACACTTTATGCATTACGGGGACACACCCTTGACGCACGCCTTTTTCAATATTGAATTTTTCTGAGATTCCCTATTTTGTTCGTACTATACCTTTTTGTTCCCAGCATAGCTTAGACATAATTGATTTGTCTTCGCTGTTGATATCAAGATGTAGTGATCGAAGGCCTTTTCATATTCAATAAAACAAGCATAAACATCTTTATTTATGTACATCAAAATATTTCTAATTATAAATCTTAGATTTATGATACCTCTCTTGTGCCAGTTCCTTCTCTAAAACCACTTTGTGTTCTCAACGCAATAAGCATTTCCGTAGCTTTTCCATCACTTCCTGTAGTTTTTCCTGTATTCATAGTTCTAATCGCCCACTCTACTTCATCTTTCAGATTTCTGGACCTTCAGTTTCACCTTAGGTTAGTATTTCTGCTCTCCTATCATCTTTGTGTAGTTCACCAATGTGTTCTGCCCATCTACTATTGATTTTGTCGTTTTCAAAACGAATCTCAACTTTTGTTCTGAATACAATCACTACCTTGATTTTGTTTTCTTTCTATTTGTAATTTCGTTTATTTTATCACACATTATTCTGGAGTTATTCTTACTATAATGTTCAATTTGATTACACTGGTTTTCCAACTATTTCTCTTTTGCTTTCCGACATTCATTTCTTATTCTTTTATCCAATTCTTTGTATTTGGAAGAATTGCTTTTGAATTTCTTTCTCTCTTTCATTAGATCAAGAATAGTTTCATTTATCCGGTCTTGTTTTTTTTCTTTAACTGTTTTTGGAATAATTTCTTTAGCTGCCTCTGCAACACTAGTTTTTATTTTGGATCCTTTCTTGTTCTTGTAATTAATTATATACAGGGTGGCCCAAAAGTAACCGAGTCCGAGAGTAAATCCGAAATAACAATGTATTCAATAGAATAATAAAGTTATTTGACAATAATGAATAACAAACAGTGCAAGATAGAATTACTACAATGTATTCAATGGGATAATAAATTACAAGTGTTCAAATTGTTTGCCTTCGGCCTCGATACAGTCTTTTAACCGCAAACAGCATACCGCTTCTTAATATCTTTTTTTTCAGCTGATTTAGTTCTAAGTGTTCCACGATATCGTTTAAGTTTCAGTTGAAACTGCATTGTGGTCGCTATGGTTATCTTCTCCAAGATATGTTTCCACTGATTTTATAGAATTCCTGTGTCTTTGTGAGAATAATATGTAGTCGATTTGATTTCTTCTTCCATCACCTGCACTTTTCCACGTAGTGTTTTCTTTCTGGGAGTTTAAACTAAGTATTTGCGACTACAATATTGTTTTCTTCACAGAATTTAACAGCCCTGTTTACCTCTCTCATTTCTTTTCCCATTCCATAGTTGCCGACTATGTTTTTGTATCGTTCTGAACTAATTTTGGCATTGAAATCTCCCATAACAATTTTGAGGACTTTATAAACTTCTTCGTAAAAAACTTCAATATCTTCCTTGCTGTAATCAGATGTTGGTGCATATATCTGTATAATCTGTATCTAAGATGGTTAGAAATTCATGCATTGACGGCTTGTCATAATAATTCCCAATTTCCAATATGGCGGACATGAAAATCGAAACTAGATTTTTTCTGGCTATATCTAAACCACTTGTATTTTGCCCTAACATTCAAGATTTATCAACAAATTCGCATCTCTACGCAATCTAAATGTGGACAACAAGACATGTTTATAAAATTTGGAATAGACAGTGTTTTCTAGCTGCCCAGAACAGTTCCTATTAAATCCATCAAAGACAGACTTCTACCTGCGGACAAAAGCAATGTCATTTACAAATTTGGTTGTACGTGTGGAGACACGTACATCGGTCGTACAGGTCGTAAATTGTCTAGTCGGATCAAGGAACATATCCCAAAGTGGTTACTCAAAGGCGAGAAGCGGAGACACATTTTTTCAGTGACCAAGCAGTATCTAGAATCTAACTGTAGTCCTAATAGAGCGATACCTTTTCTATCATCTTTCAAGCACCAAATTTTCATAAACTGTCTTATCTAGAAAGTGTGACTATTTCTGTTTTAAAGTCTGCATTATGTTATCACAAACAATTTGTACGTACTCTTTCATTAGACTGGTATTGATCCTCCTACTAAATTTTCTGTTTGTTTGTACATAACTTGATGTATTGATTATGTATCTTCCGACTAATAATGAACCAACCACATAACGACATGAATATTCTTCACATAGTTTTTCAATTATACTCATACAAACCCTTTGTATGTATAAATTTATTTCACTTCTGGCTGTAAATTTCTGATGACATGCCGAGAAACTATAGTAAAATAGACAACAAGTTCCGTGTTCTTCTTTCTAATTAAAACTATTAATGGGAACAAATGTATCAAGTTTCATATTATCCATTTCCTGTATGGCATTGTCTATTTTTCCTGATTAATGTAATGATCTTCCACGTAGCAATTCATAAGGGTTTATTCTTGCTATTCACACAGTCAACATCGGATACCACTCTTCCTGAAGAATTTTGATTGCCATCGTCATACTGTACTTCCTTTCTTTGCTCGGACTTTCCTTTACTCTTCTTCCCTATAATTGTTGACATGTCTCTTCCTGGGGGCCCAAAGTTGACTGTATATGTAGTTTGAATCTGTATTCGTTTGATCCATGTTTTCTTGTATTGTTTTGGTTGCATGGTGAGGCTTTGATCTCTTCCATGGTCAAAGTGACTGGCCTTCTTCTAGATTAATTTGCCTAAAAAGGTTAAGCGAGCTCTATCTGCCACGTTGGAAATCAGAATTCCCTCTCTTAAGGATATGTTGGTCTACGGCACCTTATTCTATTATTCGGTGCAACCCCTCGAAGGGGTCTTGCTCCATCCGCCACCCAGAGGACACGCCACTACATTGAATATCATCAGCGAGGGGGGCCTATGCTAATGGTTAAATATTAAATTCAGTATATTGAAACTGGACGTCTGCTGTTGTTCTCAGAGGTGCCTAACACCACAAGAGAACCTTAAATGGTTTTTCCTATTCTCATTTATCCAAATAGCTTCAAAATTAGTGTACTCCTATGCTCACGGGAAATAGGTTTCCTTACAACTAGTTTATGATTTTTTAAATATATGCATTTTATATTTATATTACTTGCAGGTAGTACTTTTATTTAATTTGAATTTGACTAAAAGCAACATATTTTTTTTTACGAAAACCCATTTCCCGTGAACGTAGGATGCCACACTTTTGGATTATTTGTAATATCAACAGAAGTCAGTTGCCTAATTTGAAGCCAATTGAACAATCAAAAATTAAATCAATTTTTGAGGGATAAGACTTTAATATAAGAAATACCAATTATGGTTCGCTTTTGGAGACAATGACAGACGTCCAATTTTCCAATTTCATTGCCCTGATTTTAATAGGTCACTGTTAGGACTTTGTTCTTGTAAGGTGAGGCACCCGGACTATGTGTCGACTCAATCGCCAGATTTCTAGATCAGAGATTTCTTCGGTCGAAGAAAACGGTTATAAGCGATTGATATTTCTGTAAGATTTATACCTTTCGGGCCATATATTATGCATGACGTCACAACAAGTTAATATTATGTACGTCACTTAAAACGCCAAATATTAGCTTTGTTTTCAGAAAGTTTGGTTGAATTTGTTTTATCTGACATTTTTCAGTACCGTATCAATGACGTCAGAGTGCGATGACAAAGATGTGCCAGGAGGTTCAAGTCAGGTGCCGAACAAGAGTGGGTCTTCGTCTGTTAGAATTCAACGAAGAAGTTCTGAAGCGAGTCTGGTGAGTGTGGCATATAGACAGAGTATATCAATTTCCTATCTCTTAAAAAATCATAATTTTTCTTGTTCATCCAAATAATAATAATAATGCGTATATTTTAAGAGAGGAAAATCATACAATGGGAATCAATATGACATAAATAAAACGTAGGCAGGCAATACAAAGTGAGTTAATAAAGAACAAACATACAAAAGTCAACATATGAAAGTCAACAGCACACCAAACCGATGGCAGATTATAGATTAGTACCACTATACGAGGTAATTTTCAGCAACCCCCCAAGGATCATCCAGTTTCTGGAGAGAATCGGCCGCGGACAGCGAACGGCTGGGGCTCCCCCGGTCCAGAATTAAGAAGAAGAAGAGGTAAATGACACAGAATCAGCATTTACCTCGAAAAAATTTTAAATATGTATTAGTTAGGCGAACCGGCTCGACTGGACTCCCTCCTAAGTCAACTGAACCCAACACCCATTGTCATTTCTTAATCTATACCACAATACAAGTTAAATAACACAGAATCAGCACTCAACTCCAAACTTTTTTAGATAGCCTAGCCGGCTCCACTGGACTCCTTCCTATCTAATATACAGTAAATGTGTTGATTGCAAAAAATGAAGTTATAAAGCTCTATCATTCAGTAATTGAAATGGCCTCTATTTAGGGGTGGCAGTTGCTCAAGGTGCGTCAAAAGCCAGGAAAACACCCCAAATAATGAAACCCTGTTGGAAAGAATATTGGATTAAGGTTTGAATAATAGCATCATGGCCAAATTGATCGAAAGCTTTTGTAAAATCGTAAGTAACCACAGAGACTCCTAGATTAGAAGGTGCATCAAGATCCGATGTAATTGTGCCCATCAAGCTAATGAGAGCGAGGGATGTTGAAGATTTGGGACGACCACCAAATTGGTTAGAGCCAAAGCACTGGAGAAGTAATTCATTAATACCAGAATGAAGAATGAGAGTTTCAAATATTTTAGCCGGGACAGGCAATAAGGAAATGGGTCGAAGGTCCTTGATAGTTGGAGGAAAGTATTTTAGAATTGGAGTAATGTTGCTCACTGTTCAAGCAGTAGGAAAAGATTTGGTAGCAATAGATTAGTTGAAAAGATGAGCAAGAGGCCCAGCAATCAGAGAAGCAGATTCACGATAAATGAGGTATGTAATGTTTTCCGGACCTGACGCTTTACAAGAGTTGATGCCTTCAAGGGCTAGTAGATGTCGGTAGAAATAATAGGACACTAATTAATCATCACAAACTTGATTGAGGCGATTGGGAGTTCAAAGGTTTGAGGCAAATTGAAGGCTAATGGTTTCTGCGGCCTGAGGGAGTGAATGGAAGCCAGTCATAAGAGAGTCAAGGGCAGCTCTGTTACTAGATTTTGTACCAATAAATTTGTTAGTAACCTTCCACAAGTCTTTAGTTGACTTGGCTGCTCTTTTTTTCAAGAATGTTTTGCAGATGTGATTTCAATATTTAACCTGCGATAATTACTAAAATCTTTACTCCGATACGCCGACCACCTTTTGTTGATAAGAGACTTGATGAGGGGAGTGATGAAAGGTTTGTCTTTGGAGGTCATAGTTATAGTTGATGAGCGGATGCAAGAGTCAACGAGGTGTTTGATAGTTATATCGAAGAGGTTGCACTTGTCATTAACACTCATGTCAGAAATATAAAACTGCAGCCAATTAACAGCGCTTAGGCGAGTGAGAAAAGTAGAGATGTGGGAAGCACGAAGATCATACACAGTAGTTTTCTTGGTGAGAGAAGAAGTGGGCAAAAGGGGGTGCACTGGATTGATCTGTGATCAGAAGTTTTCTCTTTTTTTTCGGTAGCCGATCACAGAGACAAGAGCCCTAAAACCTGTGACCCAGGAAAGTGTGTGCATTTCGCAAGCGACACACGGTGTAGCCAGTACCCAATGATCACCACGGGGGGCGCAACACATTAACCGGCAAATAACAATCTCTCCACTGTCCTTGGGCTAAAACCGGCTCTCATGGGGACCCTTGACTACTTATCAGGCGGGTCGGAGGTGTTTGTCTAGTCCCTGAGCACGTTCGGAACCCTATCCACCAAGTAACTTAAAGTGTGTCACTACCGGGGCTCGAACCGGGTACCTCCCGATCCGTAGTCCAGCGCGATACCCACTCGGCTACCGGCTGTGATCAGAATTCTCGATGGGAGAACCGACTGTAGCAGTGTATTGAAACGATATGAGAACAATATCTAATAGGTAATTACCTCTAGTCGGTGAGTTTTCGGATTTCGGATAAATTAGATAGTAGGTTTAATCATTAAGCTTGACTGACCATCTTACCATGTTTCAGCTTGGGTATAGAATAAGATGCTTTTATTGTGTTTATTAAGCTAGTTAGTCTGTGAATGCCAACAGATGCTATGGTTCTAAATGCATTTAATTGTGTATTATTTCTTTCCAGTATATTTTAGTGGTTTTGAAATGATTTTATTCATTTAACTTAAATGCGCAGAAAACTAAATCTTTTACACGGTGTCCCAAAATTAGTGGACCTCTATTTCTGACCTTGGAAAAAGATTTAACTTTTTCACTTGGCACAGTATCAGAAAAAGAATAGATATGCTAGACATGAAGTAATTTAGATAAACTACTTTATTTAAAAATTAAATTTATAAGAAATTTATATATAAATTCATAACTTTTTCAGATATGGGTAAGTTCTGACATCAAAATGTTTTTTTCCTGGAACATTTATAGCAAACTTGTGTAAATATTACTTACAGAAACAACATTTTATGTTTTGTCAGTTTACTATTCACCCTTAGTTAATAGCAGGGGGTCCAATGGACCCCCATTCCAAACTTTAGTTGTGATCCACATATTACCATATTAGTGGGTTCATTATAATCGAAGGAAAATTTGAAACTTCAAATAATTAAACTTTCTAACCGATGTACACATTACACATTCAGCCGATGCAGCTCGCCCAGTTTGGCAATACCGTGCAACGTCGATTTGATCGTCGGGCAAATCAGTCCGATGCGTCAAGCCAAAAGTCGTCACGGAACTGCATGCCTCCTGAGAGCCGAATGACGTCTCGTAGCAGCAGTATGATGCCCCAGATGAACCTCTGTCCACCCAACAACGTGGATTGCTTGTTATCGTCCACAACAAAAATCGCAGAACCCATCCAAGAACGTGAGTATCATCCAACGACTCACATTGCTTGGGAAAATGTGGTTAGGTACAGAGAGGGAGCCTAATTGAAATATGTCTCAAGGTTTGGCTCCATAGCTAAATAGTATTTAGGTAGCGGTTCCCAAAAACGGCCTTCTGGTATTGTGTTGTTGGTGCCTAAATATATCAGGGCATTTTTATTGTGTTTTTTATGTTAAATTCCTATCTCTGTTTATTTTATGAGCATTTAAAATAATTTTGTGGGAAATAAGTTGCCATAAAAAATTATTTGTTATTTTTGTTAAGTTCAATTAAGTATGTTACTTGAAGTAGAATGCGTTTTAATTTATTTTTGACAAAAAGCATAATTATTTTTATAAAAATGCTCTAATCTTAGTTCATTGATTTTATGTCAACCCCTGGAAAATGGCAGTTTTTAATGGATTCTAACTCAGACATATTTACAGTATATATATCTAAAAATATCATAAACATTTCTCAAAAATATCAAATTATTTAGATAATCTAAACTAAGCTTTTGATGCTACCGATATTTTCTCCTATCTCCTACATATAAGTCTATAAATAGTATCAAAATTAAAACTATCAAAAAGGTCGGTTTCACTTAACCAAATAATTTGAAATTTTCAGACGTTTATGATATTTTTATTGCCTGTAGTGTAAATTTGAAGTGAATCAACTGCAACTTTTTTACCAATAATTTTCAGCATTGAGTGAATCCCCTCTGAACATACATTCACATATCGTCGTCGTATATCCATCAGTTCGGTTGTCGAGCCCTGGTGATCCTAGACACGACATTTGCCCATTGCTCTCGATCCATGGCCAAGC
>JAUYWI010071865.1:0-25660 GCA_034780595.1 Parotoplana pacifica | reverse complement strand
ATCATCATCATCATCATCATCATCATCATCATCATCATCATCATCATCATCATCATCATCATCATCATCATCATCATAATCATCATCATCATCACCACCATCATCATCTATGCTGCCAGTTTTTTCTCATATGTCAATCTATGTAGGCAGTTGCATCCACTGTTTGATGTTGTCCCTCAGCTTGTGTTTTGTCTTCCTTTACTGTGTTTGCCAATCTTCTCTGCCATACAAAGCTATCGACCCGACATTGAAGGAGCCTATTTTTGTCTTGAGAGTAACACCTCGGTTATTCGAAATGGTTTTGAGACTCCATAGCGTACTTCTTTCCATTAATCAGGCGTTTCCTCATATCAGGTTCTGATTTACAGTTTTCAGCGAACTCAGCGCCAAGGTTTACTTTTTCGACTTGTTCACCATTGCATGAGATGTTAACATCTTGATGTACTTTTCTTGTGACCATGCTCTTTGTCTTCGGAATATTAAGATAAAGGCCATATTCCTCAGAGGTGGCTACCAGTCTATTTAGACCAGTCTATTTAGTTAATGTTGTAGCTTAGCTTGCGACCCTGGAAAACGGACAGTATCATCAGCGTATCTGAGGGTTCTCAGTCTGTATTTGGCTACATGAATTCCATCTTCAGCAGCTGAAATTCTGCCAATCATCTCTGTATATATGTTGAATAAGTCAGGGGACAACACCTTTACCGTTTTTGACATTTCCTGTAATCACAGAGGATCTTTTGTTTCTGTAAAGTTGCTCAACGAGGCCGATTTAATGAGTTGGCTATCCTAGCTGAATCATAGTTTTCAATAGTTTAGGATAGGAGACACAATCAAAAGCTTTTTCATAGTCAATGAAGCATGGTTATAAAGGCCCGTTGTGATCACGGAATTTCTCTATTAGCACTCGCAGATTGATAATCTAGTCTCTAGTCTTACGGCCTTGCTGGAAACCAGCGTGTACTTTGGAAATTTCTCTTTGTGTAGTTGTTTTGAGGCGTTCTCTGATTAGGCAAAGAATTGTGATAATCGAAGTTGAAACTTTAAACGCTTTGTAGATGGTGATATCCTGCACCTATTTTCATCAGTTTTCTTTTATTAGATGCCCCGTAGTCGAATTTTGCTAGGGTAGACGCAGCGCGAATCCATAGAATAACCGGAAAGTGTTTTTTCTGCGGTTTTATGTCCATATGTTGCCGAAATTGTTGCTGGTTTTCCTGTAATTATGCAAAATATTAATTGCTTCACCAAATGAAAATTATAGTTATGTACAATTGGAAGGTTTTTTTCTATAATTTTCTCCTAATTTTAGCTCGGAGGTAAATAGGCTAATATGATATTTGTAAGACAAAAGAATAAATAATAATAAAAAAACTAGACGGGGGGTTGTTTTACTATGTAAAACTTATTCATTTGAACATATATGTTGCAAATGTGTGATGGCTTATCTTTAGAGTACACAATATCTGCATTATGATAGTTACAGTCCAACATTTAAACAAAATCTAGGATACCTATTTTAATGTCTTTTCTTTAGATTCCAATGTAATATTTGAAAACTATTTTTTAGCTGTTGAAATATATTTTGTAAAGACATTATAAATTTATTACCTGCTAAATTTTACGGTATGTTTTCGGTATCTTTTTCGAGTAAAAACCTATTTGCTAGTAAATGTGTCCAAGTTGGTTCATCAAATTAGAATAACGTACATTCAATAGGTACAAATGGCAGTTTGATTTCAGTTGATAAATGAAAATTTCTATTATTTATGTGTCTGCAATTAAAGAATTTCTTTTGATCTATTTTAAAAAAAATTATGAGGGAGCAAGAACCACAAACAATAGTGACCCAATTATGAGAAGTGGTTATCTCAATGACGTATTTTTTACATGGGATCCAAATAAATTATCCCACAAAATTATAGAACTTTATTCAAAGTTTTATGGCATACACCTATTTATTATGATATGCAAAATTTCATCTAACCAAAATTGCATCTAACCTAAAAGTAAATATATTCTAAGATAATGATGAATCATTTGATATCTAATAAAACAAAAAATATGAGTTCAGGTCATCATGCACATCTGACAGACAATAAATAATGTAATTTGTAATAGATTTTTCTATTTATAAACACAAAATATCTGTGATATATGTATTGATGCCATCCTATCGTAATGTAGCTAAATATTTTATTTTGTTTTTAAACAGTTGATAGCTGCAACGGAACTGAACCACTAGAATGTAATAGAAGAAATTCAGAAAATGATGTCGCCCAAGATTTTGTAAGATGTTATGTACAGAACGCCACATGTTCATAATGTCTATTCGGTATGTCTATGAAAGACATATTTTGCCATAATTTCCACAGTTAGTTCATAGTTATAAAGCACCTTTAGTAATCAACGAAATTTAACTGTAATGTTTGTGCAGTGAGGTAGCCAAATTTTGTAGTATGTAATGTCTTGTAATTAGTATTTTTTCTATTGATTACACTGTGAATATTTCTATGATTTTGAAAGACAGCGTTTGTTGTAATCTACAAAAAAACTGTCAGTGGACTAACCCAGCGAATCTAGGAATATTTTAGTAAATTTATGTCTTTTCAATTATTTTTAACACATTATTTGAAGGTGATTAGAATGATTGTACTTGTGTAAAAACAGACAATAGGATAAATATTGTTTTTCTGATAACGTGAAGCTCAAACTAATAATGAAACAAACTGTGTGATTTATTTTATTCACAATGGATAACTCTACTTTGAATAGATCCTTGCAAAGTCTGAAGTGGGAAGATATTTATCGTAAGTTGAATTGCATAATTAGGAAACAGTATTTAATTCATACTTGTTGAAAGTTTGGTAAGTCATTTATTTAACAAATTTTGATATGTCAAAGCTTGAAGAGGTCTTAGGTTAATCGTCAACCATACCTACCTACATCATAGCATGTGCTTCTTTGTTCTTCCTCATGGCACGAAGGACGAATAGACAGCTGAAAGGAAAAGTTAGATCACAAAGCTTGTCCTTAATACCAATTTTCAATATTATACAAATTGCAACAGGTCAATTAAAAATTCAATCAAAACTCCACAACTAACTAATTTGTTTTGCACATACCTACAGCATATCCCTCAATATTTGTGTTTAAGTTACTATGGAAACCCTAAATACATTTAGATAATAATGCCTACCCTACTTACAACTTAATTATCTTTTCTTGAGAATTAATTGGATCTAGGTCACAAGTGTAATAGAGAAAAGTATTCTTTTTTTAAACGTAGGCCAGAGTCTGCAATGGAGATTTTAGCTCGGTAAATTTGGTGCGACCGCCCCAGCTAAGGTATCGATATTAAGGTAATCATTTTCGATTTATTTCAAATTTGTATGCTCACTTAGAAAAACTCATATTTGAAAACAATTTAGGTACCCAATATTTATTGATTTTATTAATTTAATTGTTCATGTTATGATTTTTTAGTGAGCTAAAAATGATTAGAAATTGCCACATATCTCTCAAATTCGCTACCTATAGTTTGTTTAAAAAAATAGAATTCTCAAAGAATTAACTAACACTAAAGTAAGAAAATACTGTAACACTAAACTCATGTAAATCAAAATTAATTGAAACTATTAAGCTAAAAACTATTTTGCAAGTGTGCCTAATTTCAGTTCGACGATTATTGCTTCATGTCCGAATTAAAAATGTATTTTTAAAGGAAAAACAAAGACAGTTTAGAAATCAAAACAACAATTTAGAAGTTCGGAGTTTTACGTTACAAATGCTTTAAATTTTCACTATTTTTATTGTATAAATTGACTTAAATCGGCTTTAAGACAACATAACTAACCAATGTCGACCTCTAAAATGACTATAGTATTTTACAGATCTTTGTTATTTTAATCTTCACAGTAGGTTTGATTTAAAAAAAATATCTATTGGGTATTTTCCGGGTCAATAGAATTTATAAAAAAATACTTAACTGTTTATTTTGGTCAACTGCAGTCAGGAACCGTGGGCGTTCTTTTAAGATAACATGGACACTTCTAGATGATTCATCCACCTATATAATGTCATTTTGTGAACATGCTAAGAAAAAACGGAGGTGTCTGATGGTTGAAATTAAATTACTAATATAATTTCCAGCTATCATACGGTACATGAAAGAGTCAAAGTCAGTCTTTTCATCCATTAAGGGATTTAAAAAAAAAATTGTTTGTTTTTCCAGTTTATTACATATCTTTAGACAGTTTGGTGCAGGAATTTGTGACCTCAATTTAAAATCAATAATGGCTGTCAGAATAGAGGTTATTACGCTTATGAACCAAATTGTTAGTGATGCCCAAACTTTGGATGCCTTTTATTTTGCCTGCATACCTATACTTAGCTACCTGTGAATGAATTGGTTGCAATTTGTAGCAAAGATTTTTTCACGATATCAAAGTAAACATCATTTGTATCGGATCAACACATACCATTTATATGGATCAACACATGTAGAGCAACTAGCACAATTTGATCAGACTGAGGTCTGGATCATCTTTATACCTAGTGTCGAGACATTTTATTATACATATTATTTCTGACAGCAAATCTGGCTCATGTTTAGAGAGTATATCTGTCTGTTTTTTTTCTCGAGAAAAAGTAGCTTAGGTACTTAGGTTTCATGTATAAAAACAACTATAGACTGTCATTTAAAACTTTTAAAATGTTGAATTAAAAATATCCAAAATCCACGAAACAAAATTTTACGTTGTTTACCATAATGCGTAGGTAGCAGCTTAGGTACCTACAGGAAATATGATATCCACGACTTATTTTTTGCAGATTTCCCTAGTAGATTTAGGTATTAGGAGCCGATACACATCTGGATTTATATTTCAGAGTTGAATGAAAACTTGTTTACGTTTTTTAAATTTATTTATTAATAAAACATCCATTCACGGACTCTTATTATGCTTGAAATATCTCTATAATAATATTAAGTGTTTGATTTGTATTTTTTTGTAATTTATTCTCAACTTTGTTGAATTTATGCATAATAGTTTAATTTATTTATGTAAAAAAGTTTAATAATGATTGTGTTATGTACAGTAATCTTTGATACAATGTAAAGTTATAAGCTCAGACTTTCTCAAACCTGTGGAAGTAAGTAAGTACCAACACCTACAACATTGGTTATGAATTCGTTATCAGTTCAAATAAAATACGGTATATTAAACTGTGGTTCTGTAATCTCAGTTTAATCAGTTTTTATTATTTTTATTAGTCTGATCGACATTACGTAATAAAATGCATTACATGTGCACACAATTTGATCAGCAGTTAACAAATTTTCAACCCTGGAGTGCTATAAAATATTGATCTTTTTGCTAGGAATCTGATTCACGTCACTTATCGGTATGTGTTCCAATAGTATAAAACTAGAATGATATTTCTGGGTAAACCTCAGAATGTTTGATCCATTGGTTTTTGTGCAGACTTTATTTGAAGATATAGGTATTGACTGCTATATATATACTTTTGCTATTCTTTATTGTGGTTTGGTAAGTTTTCTTGCCATGATGCATCGCGCTTGCTTCGTGGTGAAATCACATGCATGCATGTCTGTGACTGTGGCATGTTACTAGGTAGGTGTGCATACTCGTATGTGGGAAATGCTCTGGTCATAGCTGTTGCCACCTACACCGGGCAACCTACATCAATTATATATCCATTCATCAAGTACAGAAACGATAAGAAAGCCTACAACTTTTTTCCAGCCATGTCCAACAAAATTGTTAGAGTAATAACTTGACTACCTGTATGGAATTTGCTGTTAAAAATATAAGTGAACAATTATGTAGGTAGCCTACGTTCTGACCTTAGTTTGCATTTTTATTTTGTGAAACTCCTAACATTGAAATATAGCAAATAATATTTTGGCTAATTTAATCAAAACTTGAAATTTTTTATAATTTATGACCGTACAATACCTTTTTGGGTTCAAGATTTAAGATCACAGGTGTTTATAAAAATTTTAATTTTGGATCTATCCAGAACATATGAAGATAAATCGGCATAACATATTATACCTAGGACGCTTAGAGGAACAACAAACAAATTATGTAGATATCAAGGACTACCTACTAGATATGTAGATATGTATACTAATAATAAATAATGTTTTTGTTTTTAATTTACATATTTGTCAGATTATAAGAACATATACTTTTTGATATATGTTAAAACCAAATTATAGTAACAGTGTAACAATTCTGGGTAATATACCAAAAGATTAAGTGAATTTATTGTTTTTTTCTGTATCTAATATTATACCACAAAATTATTTTCTAGAATATAACGCCGGCTGATATACACATACATAGCTAAGCCTGTACATATTAGGTAGGTTGCTTTCAGTTGTTTTTATTAGCAGCAACCAACGCTGTTGGGTGTTTCTGATTGCTCGCTCGTCTCTTGCTTTGCATCTACACGCGCGATCAGAATCCGTTATTTCAGTTACATCTTACTTTTTTTACCGCCTCTTCATTCTTCTTCTTGCGTTGTGTTTCTATCAATCCTTCTTTCTATATTATTATGTTTTGTAGTTCAGTCTCCAGATCTTGTCAGCACAGTAAATAAGGAATGGCTGGCCTTGAAAAATTCCAGTGAATGCCTGAAGAACCCTAATTGTTGTTATCTTAACTCTGTTCACCACCAGCATGATCTAAATTGTGATCAAACATCTAATGAGGATACAATTAGTCCACGTACTTCAAAAGTAGATTGTGTTTTGAACAATTCGTATCCGACGAATGTGGTGGAATTAAAATATTCGAATTTTTCAGTGGATAATTATATTTCATGTCAACCTACTAATGCCAATAATAATAGTGAATTAAACGCGTTTGAAAACAGCAACCTAACCATAGTTTCCAGCATCAAATCATCAACTAATGAAAAGCCTACCATATGTAGCAATCATCAATGTGGTGAAGTGGTTTGTTCAACCTCTTTATCACCAGCTAAAAGGAATTTAGAAGTGTCAACCACCTCACCAGTCATTTCTGAGAAACATTTTGATCGAAAATCGAGGTCAAGTAAGAAGAACAACTGCAAACCTCCTCCAGGGCCTGGACAGGTCTGCTCTTCAAGACGTTCTCAGTCCTCCAGACACCCCCCGAGAATACCACCAGAATTAGATCCCTCCAGAAACCAGTCTATGACAACCTCACTTCACTCATCACAAACCAAGAAAGATAATGGCGCCAGCACTTTAATTAATCATACAGTGGTACACGAAGATCTATCGCTTTACAAAGATATGAATGGAGCTGTCAATTGTCAATCATATGTACCTGTCACTTGTGATTCGCGTGGACCTAATGACTGTCAGTCACCACCGCAGATTCGATCGCTCTCGGTAACAGAGTTGGGGAATGATTGTCAAAAAGTTGCCCGCCGGGTGGCCGAAAGACCCCATAAGAGTGTGGGGTCTGGACCACCGACCACAGCAAATCAGGCATTCAGAATACCAACGTCCGGCAAAGTTTTCAATATTATCCAGGAATTAATTGAAACTGAAACTCAATATCTGCAAAGTTTAGACGAAATTCGTAAGGTGAGTTTTCTTATTTTTCTTATTCATTAAAAAATGAACCGAAAATGTCAAACTACTGTTGTGCATGACGAACAATTCTTATCCACTGTAGATGGTAAAAGGGAATATTTGATGTGCAAATACTCAGACAATTGAAAATGTCTACAATCAATAGTATATAGATATCTAGTTCTGGTTTCGAAGAATATATCTTTTAGTTAAGTTAAAGATAACCAGTAGGTAAATGTTAAATGAGTCATAAAGAATCCCTACACATTTTACCTTTTTGAAATCGACGCGAACTCCATATTATGATGATTGTATTGAAAAAATAATACTAATAAGATTTAATGTCAAATACATGATATTTTTACATAATTATATCGAAAAGAAAATGACAAATCCGATTGTTCTCAAATGTCATCCCAACCCATCATTTACAACCCTTTCTAGATTTCAGGACATACCTATTCTCAGATTGCTCAAAATTTGGCATCATTTATACAAAAGTTTTTTTTGTGCATTTTTATAGATGAATTTGTCTGACTCCCCTAAGGTCGCACAATTATCAAAATTAGCAAAATCACTTTAATAAAATAAAAAAATTAATAAATTTATTTAATTGATTTTGCAAATATCCCATTTTTACATTTGTATAGCTTTTTAAAATATTGATTTTTATGAAAAGTGCAATCTGAGAGCCATTTGTTTTGAGAATTTTAGTGTCTTACTTTAGCAGAATGTATTGAAACAAAATATTATTTTGATAGATATAAGTATCTAATCAAATTCACCATAAAATATTGATTAGAAGAAAAGTTAATTTTTTGGTTTCGAAATTAGACCAAAATTGACCCCATTTTGAAAAGAAAATATTTAGAATTTTATGATAAATGTTGCCTTGATCGAAATCATTATAAATGTGGCATCTTAAAGTTATTACTCGGCCTTTAGGCAAGGTTCAGTATCAATGTTTAAAATAAAAAAAAAATCTCATTTGTGCCCGCCAAATTTTAATCCCATCGTTCCATAAGAAGTAGGTATTGTTTGACGTGGTACCTCTTCTCCTCCTGACGTCTTCCAGTTATTAAAAACACAGTCTAGAAAGGATTAGTATTTAGAGCAAGCAGTGTCTGTACAAATCCACAAAACATTTGGTATCAGATTTTGCATAGTTCGTTGTTTATTAAATTGTTTTTTTGTAAGATACATAATATCACTTTTTCCAATTTACCCACTGTTGAAGAAAGTAACATTTTTTCAAATGACATTGTTTTGGTGTTGAGTAACAATGTTATTTTTACAGTGTAGCAAAATCTTATTTTGTATATAAACTAATACTAGGCCTATTTTCAGAAGCGGCGATAAACAGGTTTTGTCTGGGTGCAAATGATTAAAATTGGTCAATCTATTGATTATCTTGAAGTATATTTTCGACTTTATTCATCCCCTGGGACCTTCCTCTTATATGCACTTGAACAATACAATTCACACACACATTAATCGACTAAAAGCAAAGAAAGAACACTAGTATTTTAAACCCGAATCAAATTACAATATATTATTTATTTTTTATAAACTATACTCTGTGTTGTACTCCGTCCTGTTCAACCTTTTTTTGTGGGGAACCCAAGCAAAGAAAACCGAAGATAGATATCTAAAATGTCAACATTTACTAAGATGTATGATTTGACAAAATTAGAATACCTGGAGAGCTATATTGTGTATATTTAAAAAAAATAGTTTCAATGAAATAGTTAACATTAATCAGAAGTTTATATTTATGTGGCTTATGCTTAGCGATTTTTTTCATTACTAAATAACCCAGATCTAATTCATTATTTTCATATGCGACAAAGAAATGGAATAAAATATTCTCTCTATTTCTTTAAGGGTTATTTGGAACGGCTTCTAAACGAGAAATTGCTGGATGAAGGTTCTGCCTCAGTTATATTCTGCAACCTTTCAGAGTTGTGCCAGTTTCACAAGTAAAAAGAATTCTATTTGTAATTGTAATAAATTATGTCTCCATCACCAACTGACTATACATGAACCTGAATTATGATTTCAATACTTTGTTCTGAAACTTGTATTTTCTTTTTGGGTTACAAAGAATCATTTTTAACCTGTCAAAATAGTACGTTTTGACCCACTTTTTTGATAGCAACTTGTTAAATATATGATTAAAAATTAATACATATTACTTATAGCTTTACTATATCTACGAGTATTATGGGTTAGAAGGTGGTTTAATTTAATTTTTTTTCTCAAATGATTGACATCCAAGATTCAGGTAGGTATTTGTTTGTCAGTTAATCTAACTGAATGACTGTAAAACAGATTGATCTCGGGTTGTTTATGTATAATTAGAACATTTTGTGTGATCTCATCATCAATATTATGATGTTTTGATTGATTAGAAAGTATTCTCTGTCTTTCAGACGTTGCCAAATTATTTAATTTATGTTCATATTTCTCCTGAGAAGTCATATCACAAACTATCTTGATTGTTCGTATTTATTATATACCTATACCTACACATTATGAAACAACATTTTCCGCTTGTAATAGCACATAGCCAAGCTAAATTATACATATTAGGTTTTTGAGCAAATTAGTATCATAACCACAGAAATTCTTACACTTTGAGATATTGAAAAAATGAGATAGCTTTTTATGTATTAGGTACATCGACATCTATCTCAGTTTTTTAGATAGATAAAAGACCAGTCTCAACTTTATTTATACGACCGTATATTCGTCATATTATTATAAGAACTTTTAGACGGTTAAATAACGTGTTCTAACGATCTTCTAAAAATACTCCCTAAAACTTAAAATTTATGGAATCGATGTTACAGCTATTAAAAAGCAAATAGGTTTATTAAGTGTAATATGGTATGCAGCAATATATCTTCAAAAATGGTAAAAAAACTTATTAATTTTTATATTTTGGCTTAGCCTATATCAAATTGAAATAAATCAGAGAGATTTGGAGATCCATAAAATGACAAAAATAAATCAAGAAAATGTAATAGGGTTTTAGTTGTCAAATAAAGTAAGTGCCATGAATCTACTCATAGAGAGTGATCTATGCATGGGTGGTATGCTTATAGCTCTTCTTTTCTTTTGTTTTAGACATTTTCTTACCGCATTGCAGAGTTCATCCGATGATTGTTGTAAACTCTCCAATTGTTTTATGGAGAATGCGGAAAACTTTCAACTTCTATATTCTACATATTGTACCAATTATACCAGGTGAGTACCATTCTTACTTAAAATATTATTTTTCTAATAATATCAGTTATTTAATTAAGGGAATTATTTTGTTTTCGTATCTGGTACATTTTACAATTTTGATACCCAAACCGAAACTTGTGGGTTTGTATTGAATGAAAATGGTTGTTCACTTGAAAAGATGAATTTTAGTAAAACAAAAAATGAAATGAAAATGTAATGTCATCTTGTAAGTGGAGTTATAAAAGCTAGCCCAAAAATGATTGCCATTTTTGAAACCAATTTAAGAATAATATGTAGATGGATGTACAGACGTCCCTAACCTAAGCTTTATTGTTGCAGGCAAGCATTCAATTAGTGTTAAGCAAAAACAAAACTGACAGAAAGATTGCATTCTCACATTGAATTACATTGCTTTTACCGTCAAATAAAATGTTAACATAATCGAAAAATGGGGAGCAGACAAAAGCAGCCTAGCTAGGAAGCCAAATTTGGCTGGTGCACGCTTTAATGTGAGTTCAAAAGGTGATCTGATCCTGTATCAAATCTACAAACGGATGCTCTGTGGTTTCAGTGAATAGAGATACGTGGAAGGCTAAATAGTTAATTAAAAACAACTGTTTTCCTATAGTATGGACAAAATACTGAAAAATTGATTTAATTTTACTTTTGCATCATTACTCCTGGTTTCTGGATTAGATTTTATGTACATATATACCTTGGATGTATAATTATTAAATTATTATAAATAAATTAGACTGTGTTGATTCGGAGACTACAATATTGAATCAAAAAACTGAAAATGCATATATAATTTGGTTCTCTTGTTTTGCATATACATACATATAATAATTGGATATGGTTTGAAATAATAATCATTTCATTTTACCTTTAGAATTTATTTTTGAAACAAAATATGTTGTAATGAACAATTTCTTAAAGCTGGCACATATTTTTCTATTTTTTATTTTAATATATACATAATACCAACATAATTATATACAAAATACAATAGAGGATTTTTAACAATAGCGCTATATGAAGAACTAGTTTAAAATCGCAAGTTTAAGACGTCGTTGTAAAACGGAAATACATTTTAATTGACAACATTTTGTGTGACCACATGCGAATTATTGGGACCTAACATAAAAAATGTTTCACAAAATAATGGTTGCTATGAACAATCTATTGGAATTAATATGCTGAAAATGTTTCCAAAAGAAAATTAGCATCCAAACATAATTTGTACCCAAAATGCGAAAGGTTTTGTCGGGAACAGAATGGTTTGTTTTTATATAATGAATAATAATCGATATCGGAAAACGTCGGAAATATTTGGATCAAGAACTCAATGTTGATATTGATACATTTATATAAGACGCTATCACTTGGTATATAAAAAAACTGATACATATTTTTTTTAAGAGTGACAAAATTTATAAGTCAAATAATGAAAACTCCGAATTGCTATTATGCATAGTAATAATTCGGAGTTTTCATTTTCAGCACATCATGATAAATTTGCGTGAATTATTCGACAACGCGGTAGCTAATTTAAGCCCAAGAGAGAAGTTTTTTTAGAGCTTTTATTTTTTATACAATACCAGAAATATGTTAGCTTCCGATTAGAACTGTTTTAGATGATTCCATTTTGCATTCCAAAGGCAAACTTAGTGTTTGCCGCTCAGCACTCGAAAGATTTCACTTTTTCCTTTATATAAAATGATCGTCCTTATCGAATTAACTCTTTAAATTATTTTATTCAATTCCTGTAGATTTCATAAACTAATATCAGGCATGTAATGTCTTCTCTGGCAGAATGTATTTAAAAGCTATGTAAAATCAAAACTAAATACTTCTCGTAACATAAGGCATATCCCATATACTTTGGAAATTTAAGTTATCATTCTAACTTGTGGATGATGAATATAGATAAGTATATATAATACCGAATCCTTCAATTAAACAAACAATTAAAAATAAAATCAGTCAAGCCATCATGAAATGAAGAGATCGAACAGATTTTCAAGAGACCATCAAATCTATGGAATTATGTGCCTTTATGTTTACAGCTAACCTATCTAAAAGAAACTAGTCAGAATTGGTAAATATAAAGTTGTAAAATGTTAAAAATTCCAAAGATTTTAAGTTTATAAATTAGCTAATTATAAGGATAATCCACAATTTACTCGTAAATATTACCTATAGGATCAAATATCGTACTCATATTCTTTTTCATTGTATGTTGTTAAATAATGTAATAATTAAGCAGTTACTGTAACAGTGGATTTTGTTAAATAACTTTGTTTGTTATACTTTTAGGAATAAATTATTAATATATTTTTGTATTTTCATGAATGTACGATCTTTATTTTTAACAGACAATGTTGGATCACCCTGTATAATGCTAAACAAATATTATCTATTAAAATAATTCAACTAAACTTGACAAAAATATTTTGATCGAAAAATCAATAATCTTGACAAATCTTAGTCATTGTAAACGTTAAACAAATCAATATTATTTAATGTTTAATGGTCAGTAAAGTGTGTTTGTTTGTTTGTTGTGGTGTTAGTACCCACCTGTACACGTTTACTCATGGTGTACTTTAAATATATTAGTTGGTTTAATTATATTCCTAGACAAATCAATAACCTCATGACAACTTACTACTTAATCTTTAAACTCTGTGGAGGAGTTGTTTTTACAAAATTACCTTTACTATTACCTTTGATCACGAATATTGTTCTGAACGATATTGTATTTCAAATTTAACCCTTAATTAATTACACTTGGAATACGGATATAAAAATTTTAATCTTGCAAACTAAGACTGGCAGATCCTACCAAAACATCAATGAATTTTTTTGATGCGTTATCATTGTTGTTTTTTTCTGTATGAATTTGAGTGTAAAATCAAGATACTATAAGGTCAAGTTGGGTCTAAGGTAGCGTTAATCACTAATTTTCATCATGTTCAAACAATACCTGACGTGAGTATGTCAATTTTGCTTGAATTGGTATCGATGACAGTTTATTGCTTAAACTTCTAGTAGGTATAGACTGGCCTATTAAGAACGATTCATTCGTAAAACAACCAAAAAATTGTTTGTACTTTTCATAATAAAACCTGACATTCATTAGAACTCAAAATGTAACGAAAAAACGAATCTGAGAGCTTTGCTGTACGTAGAAACCGGAAGCGTCTCATGGAGTAATTGATGATAGATTAAAAAATCTGAAACCTTAGTTTAACTTGTTTTAATTTGTTCACTATGCGTGACTTTTAAAAATGCGATTATTCTGTCGAGCCGGCCTTAACTAATAAATTATTCAAATGTTTCAAATTGAAATGTTTGCTGAATTGCTGATAACAATCATTGAATTTTACGCATATTGAGAGATCCTTTTGTAAATTTTATGGTAAGCTTTGAAAAATCGATACCGGTCATAAAGGTATAATATTTCAACTTACTTAAAACATACAAATGGATAATAATATAGATATTGGTTAAATAGAATTAATTTTCATTCATGAAAATGATATTCAAAATATTTTAGGAAACTTTAAAAAGCAGAAGAAAAAAAAGAAACATAATTTTACATAAAAAATACTTGACATTTAAAGTTTAAAGGAAAAGTTTTAAAAATAACTGTGCTAATTATACGTATGTTATTTAGTGATTTATTTGCGTTGTATACGTCCTGCCTAATCTAGATTCCACGTGAAACAAATCAAAATTAGGTCACCAAACTTTGACTTGACTATGAATTAAAGCATACTAAACTTGAAAAACAGTTAGATACTTTTATCTTGAACTAGAAATTGGATGTTTCTTACTACTTATTAATTCCTACGCCATCCAGTCACTTATCTGATTTGATTTCAAATGTTTAACATTAAAAAGATAAAATAGATTTCTGGTTTAATTATGCATGTTTTGGGAGATCTTAATTAGATTTATAGGTTTGGATAGAAAAAAGTAAAAAAAAAATTACGCTCAATATTAAATAGAAACCAAGCATTCGAAAAATTAATATTTGCTCAGAAGATGTTATACCTAAGTCAATAACAACAAACTAAATCAAAATAAAAGAAATTAATTAGATAGCTGGCTGATTTTAACCTTTTTTCTATTATTTGTTTGTACTATGTATCTACCTCTATGTATACACATCCTACAAATAAAAATGTTGAATTTGTTTGTTATTTTATAGCGCTTAGGATCGTTTAAATCGTTTTGCTACATTTGAGGTACAAAAAAGAACTGTAGCAATGAAAGAATTGCATGGTAATTTGTAAATGTCTGAATGTGGCGCTTATTTGCTATATTGCTGATGCGTTAGGTGGGAAAAGGTTCAATGCCTACTACAAGCATATGGAACGATGTGCCTTCAAAAGCCACAAATGATTTTAACCCGCCTCTTCATAGCATATCTGGTGGCTATAATTAATGTATAGGCATTTCACATGAATCGCAGAATACATCATGATATGGGTGTTATTTTAATGATCGAAGCTCCGTCCGTGGTTCCTCTCTGTTCCAGGTACAATTCTCGATCCAATCAACTTGTACTTATATGTAGTACAAAATGCACAGCAAAGCATTTTAGTTAATTTAGCAACATGCGTAATCTAAAGCTAACAAAGTATAGCAACTCTAACCAGACCTATTACCTATCATGCATGGTTGCCAAAAATTGTGGGAAAGTTTTAAATATTGTCTGATTCATTGATACTAAATTTATACACCCAATCCTTTTGCTTGTATATTATTATATCCAGCAATTAAGGGATTGCCATTTATTTACCAGGTTGTTCTTTTTTGAACAGGTTATAAAATTGATTGATCTTAAAATCCAATATTATTCGTGGCCCTATAAAATTTGATACCATTTTACTTGCCCAGAACCATATCTTACTGGTCTTATATGACGCTTCTACCTATTGATATGTTTTGTTCAAATATGACAATACTTTGATTATATTTGATACACATATAGGCCATATTAGTATAAATATTGCCCTCCTCCGAAAAGACTCAAAGGTCCTTTTCGGCAAATTTTGGAAGCCATAATTTAGTTTAGCCTCCAATATGCAGATTCTCAGACTGCAAGTTAGACAGGGTCTGTCTGGTGCAGACGCTGATTTTCGTAATTGAACCAGTCCAATATACGCTACTTGCCAAATAGAGGATTTGAACCCATGACCTTAGGATCGCCAGTCCAACGCGCTAACCACTAGTGGCTACTACGTCTATTAGTATAGAGAATTTACCATATCCATTTTTTTATTTTTAGAGCAATGAAGGAACTTGAATCGGTGCGAATCTATCGGTCTGATTTGTGGAATGCCTTGTGTTGCTGCCAGTGTCAGCTGGGGCATCAGTTGCCTCTCAACACATATTTATTAAAACCAGTTCAAAGAATCCTGCGTTACCAATTGTTATTGCAGGTAAGTCTAATTTATAGAAACACAAAATTAGAATACGAGAGTGCAAGGGCTTCAACTCTCCTTGTACATTTATACAAGTACCAAGGACCAAAATTTCAAAGCTATTTTCTTTGGCTATTCGAAAACTTTTCCCAATGCCTTTGTTTCGCGATACTCAGTAATGTGAATCTATGGAAAGTTTATGACTACACCGAATAAAATTGTGTAAAGAGGTATGGTGTAAAACCTTCGCTAAACTTTATAAAGTTTATGATTGATAAGTGTAGCTTTGATATGTAACTTTTCATCTAGTAATTTCAATTTACATTTTGCTCACATAAATAAACATAATTTTTATTTTTTAAATTATAATAATGTTTTAGTTTCTTTCAAATTATGTATTTTGAAGTTACTGTAACACAGATAATTGATTTGGTAAATTTCATTTCAGGAGTTGTGTAAACGTGTTCCTCCGAACAGTCTAAACCATTCGGTACAATCACAACAGGGTAGTAACTCACCCACAATCTATGAAAACAAATGTGCAGATGCCTCCCTAAAAAGTTCCTTTCATATTGCCCTAGAAACGATGACTGCTGTTGCCGAAGAGATCAATGAAGCCAAGCGTTTACATGAAACTGCCATGAAAGGCGAGGCCATTAAGTCCAAGCTCTTAGCTCAGTTTATCGATACCGATAGCAGCAATGAAAACCTTTCAACTATTACGTCATCCAATAATGACCTGCATAATGTCTATTCCACTGCTGAGCAAGTAAGACTGATCCGTGAAGCCGGTGAACTGCTGCTCGACGGAGAACTCACCAAATTGACGGGTGGTGGAACTGGATCCTCTGGCCGACGAAGTGTTGGAACTTCCAAACGGGTAGCCTTCCTATTTCGGCGTGTGTTGGTATTGGGCAAGAGCAAGGGCGGCATCAGTCAGGTGCAGAACGCAACCAGTCATCAGCAGAATGGGGTTGTGGGCGGCACCGGTGCTGGATGTGGCGCTTTTACCAGGGACATTAACTGGGAAATACCTGACGTGTCAATTAAAGAAATAATTAAGGTAAATACTTGTTTTATTTCAATATTAATGCTGTCCCATTAGGGCGTAGGAGTGTTATTATAAAAGTCAGTGTTAATGAAATGTTGAGAATTGTGCTTATAGGTTAACTTCCATCAAAACGCCAATTTTGATTTAAGTTCCACATTTGGATGCCTTTTGTCTAAAACAAATTTTTGTTTATTTTAATTTAGTGCTCTAACTTGATGATAGTTGAAAACATTCCAAAAGATGCCCTTGCATTCCATCTAATTTCACTTCCCGACAACCAACAGTCGTTTTGTAATGGTGACGTTTCAGCTGTACCGATTGCTTCAAATTCTTCCAGCATTTTTACTTCCAAACCTTCTTCATCTAGTCCATCAATACCCCAACTCTCGACAACTACGCTACAAACTCGTTGCCAAGAGTCAAAGAAATCTTGGTGTCGTTGCATTCGCCAGCTGCTCCTTCAGAACTACCATCTTTATGTTGCCACGTACGCGTTAGAAAGCTCCATTCATCTGACACCAGTGACACCAAATTCAGCTCGTCTAAGCGACCCATCATCTGCCGGATCGGGCAACTTCTTCCCCCTATCTTCCACGTTTCGCGAGGAAGACGAGGATGACAGTGAGTCTCTTTTGGATGGACAGCGTGATAAAACGCCCACTAATTTGACTGATCAAATCGACTACGGGGAAGACACTCTAACTCGGAGTGTAATTGCAAGTGACAGATGTGCAGAGAATTCCGGGAAGTCCGACCAAACCAGGAGACAATCTGGTTCATCACTTATTTCTGGTAAGTATCGTGTTGTATCTGTTGATTTACGACGACAAGTGACCATCAAAGACGTCCATTAGTGACCATCTTCTTTGACTTTTTTTAAATGGATTTTCTTGCAATCAGTTCCTTCCTACATGCCCATGTATCCAGACACCTGATAGGCTGTTGATTCAGCCCAGTTTTACATAGTTTATGCTCCTCTAACGCAGTTATGTGTCTGATCAATTAGATAAAAAATAAAACGAGCTATGGAGAAGACAACGTTTTTAATTTAAACTCTCAGAATTAGATTAGTGTATCCTTTTCTTTATACACTGTATTTCTTGGCCATTTTATCTTTACTTTAATGCGATATTCAGTTATTTAAAAAAGAAGAAGAAAATACCAATCAACTTGATTTAGAAACGTCAATATTGTTTTGAAAAAGTACATTTGAAAATATATTGTAGCTTGATTTTGGATATTTAATTGACATCAATTGATTATGGTCAGTCCAAAATATTTAGGTAAGATTCTTATTAGGGAACATACGTAGAATGTGAGAGAATTGTAGATGGCCTGTTGACATTTTTTATTAATTAATATTGACATATGCCATTAGGTTATAAATAAATGGTTACATGCCTAATATTTCAAAGTCAACACCTTTGCCTTCCCTTTAAAGTATCACTTTGATATTTCTGTTAGAAGCCTACCATATACATATATGATTTATGTATAACTGCATTGTTTACTCTTTCTGTAGATCTATTCTTGACTCGTACTCGGAAGCCAAACCGTCGACTCTCTGACATTCAGGCTCCATCAGCTCACGCGCTCACTGCCCCCAGCACTCCGGCGGCCCGGTGCCCACCTCCCAGTACGTCTAATGTGGCAGCAGATAGTCTGGCGGTCTCTACCGATACCATTCATCCAGTGGGTGGTGAACACTGTCCAGCCAAGTCACAGGATCGCATCAGTCAGGTTTGTTAAATGTTTTTTGTTTGTTTTGCTTTATGGAATCAGAACTTTCTGCAGTCAAAAAATCAATATTATTTATTCGGTTACCTAATTTAGGTTATGAAATATGTATGAAGGAAGTATAAACTATGACTGAATATAACAAATGTTGTGATTACTATGAACTAACACCAATAAACCTCAATTGAGGACAAGCTATGTATGTTGCATTTACAGAACTCATTGTTTCAAAAGTGGGTCATGTTGCTAGTCATGGCCCAGGGAATAGTATCATTAGATTGTTTAAAAGATTTTACAATAAAGTAGGCACCTATTCCGTTTTTGTGAACTCAATAGAAAACTACAATCTTTGGTTAAGCTTGGAAAATATGAACGTCTATTGCATACATATTACCTAATACAAAAAAAATCCATATTTTCTACATCTGTCAAAATTATTACGTTCCACACAAAAACATCATTGCTGCATGGGATCGCCATGGAATTATGCTAAATGATTCCAAATTATAAATCAAAGTAAGGTTTCTAGAAATGCTATCTGTTTTATAAAAAGTAAAAATACTGCAGCTGTTCTCTGTCTGAAAATAAAAAAAGTAATAATTTATAAGTGACATTTTGTTGACCTAATTTTTGGCTATTAACTTATACATTTTACCTTCTGACGTTTTTTTTCAATTCAATGTCTATTTTAGCTGTTGCCACAGGCGAAAAAGCGTAATATTAAAATAGAATCAAACGAATAGTTCATCTGTAAGCAAATAGGAAACCGGATTTACATTATTTCAGATAAATGTGCCATCCTTAGTGATAATCGTTTTATCTTATTTGTTTAAGAAACAGGGCGTGGAACCTAACTCCATAAAGTATCCTTGTTATCATTTACCACATACTATTAATTAAGATAAAAAAACCAATCAAGATTCAAATGAACCAAGTAGCATCTTATCATAAAAATAACACTAAATAAAAAGACTTCAAAATTGTTCATTATATCAAATTGTTGGTTGTTATTCTGAAACCATTAAAACAAAGTTTTTTTAAAAATAGGACATAGTACATTCCTGAGCCATTCATATAGCTTATCTGCCGACATATTAATGTCTTTTTCAGGTATTCGATTTTGAATTTTTCCGCATTGTGTCCAGTTTTCAAATCACAGGACCAAAATCAGACGTTTTAGATAACGAAGTTATAATTTTTAGGCATAAACATGAACCTATGATTATGAAGAAATTATGTACAACTATTATTAATAAATTCACATCCTCTAATTCTTGTACTGCAGCAAACAAGCAAAACTAAATAATTAAATCTGGCAAGCCTTCGACTGTACTAATACCATAGAAACGAATATAATCTAAACAAAAGATGTATAAAGATATGGCTTCAACATAAAACAACAACTTTTCAAGATCAAATCAAAACTATGTAATCATGTACAAGTTGTTCTAAACACAAGCTGAAGCATGTTAAAAAGGTTTTATAATAAAAAATTTAAAAAAATCTTATTTCATTCTTGATTTTTAATAGAAATTCATTTTTGAATCTAAACAATAGAGATACATACTCACCATTTTGACTGATAAAAGTATATCTTTTATATTTGACGAAACTTCATTTTTACAGAGCATCACGTTCATGAATTTTGCCATAAATGTCGCTTTATTTTAGAACGGTTCTGATGGAATCTCCACATTGAATTCCCTGGCTAGGTATTCGGGCTTTCTTCAGCCTTCCTCGTGTACCGCATCCCTGCATAATATGTCTCAGACATCAGACAATGCTCCCACGCCTTTGATGCACCCTAAAATCAGTGCCAGCGAACTTCTGCAGCGCCGTTATCAGTACAGTCGAGGCCTGGCTTCCTACAGCAGTGATACCTACCTTCACCAGCACGTGGCACCGCATTCGGCAGCAGCCGCGCTCTATCTGGCTCAGTCGCCACCTGCCCCTCCGACGCTGTCCGTCTACGATCGATGCATGGAACTGTTGCGTAACACCCAAGTTGGCACCATCTGTTCTCATGACCTGCAAGAGGCTATGGCCGCACGTTCGGAACAAAATAGCGTGAAATTGATGACGTCATCATTGGAAGGGGGGTTGACAAATCGTACGGGTCTTGATGGAAATTCCTCGTCCTCCTTGTTCAATATTTCTAATACGAAGAGAGAGGCCTCTCCAGGAAGGGCATTTTTGCTCAAGCAACTCGGAGACAGCAATAATAAATTCAATTCTAGGAAACTAAAAGTAAATTTTTATATATTACTAAACAAAAAGGTTTTACCATGATAGTTTTAATTGAAATTTTATTACAAACGTAAAGAATCCTTAGTTCTGCATAATAATTTCTGGCATTTTTATTCATAATGATCCTAAGTTTATTTTTACAACAAAATTGAAATAAATTTTGATAACTAGCTGACCATCTTAATTTGTAGTACTTTGAATATGAAAGGCAATTTCGTCATATTTTCTAAATAGTTGTACACAGGAAAGATTGCATATTTAGAACGCACACTTCTCTTTTTTCTTATCATAATAGTTTTAATACTTAAATGATTTTGTATTAAATGTAGGTAAATCTTGTAAATCTTGTGATGAATTTAAAATGGTTTGTCACACAACTTTATGCGATGTGAATCGTTTACGTTAACAAGATTAAGAAAACAAAAGCAAATATGTATATTTATAACTGAACAGAATGTCTTTTTTAAGGACGTTTTACACTAGACATGGTATCTAGTACTTCTAAGCAATGTTTTTGGTTTCACTTGAAACAACAGAATTCAAAATAATATATAGAATATACATTATGCAAATTAATTCATTTGTCCACTATGTAGGACTAGGCAAATATGCATGCAGTTAACAAAATCTGATTCAGATAGTTTAATTCTGTTAGTTGGTCAAAATGTTTGTTACATAAGCTCCCTATTTTTTCACGGGACAACTTATACACCAGTAAATATTTTTCAAAGCACATCTATTGTTTCAATATTATGTAGGTATGTACCTACCTACATAATTCCAAACGAAGGATATAATCAATATTTCGATGTAACATTTACGTTTTCATTATCTACTAGGTAAATAGAAATTTATTAGAATGTGTCCCACTATTTGACCGTAAAGTAACCTTCTTTCCACAACTGATTCGTCAGATTTTGCATGTGAATATATCATTTTTCAAAATATGTTTGGGGTTCTCTCTTTAATTGGCTTCTTTCTTTCCTTTTTTGTCTTGTTAAACTTTTGCTTTCGGTATTTTGTTGATTTTTATATCATTGATTTTTTGTACTTTTGAATAAAATCAATTTAAAAAAAAATTATTATTTATTATTCCGAGTGAGCAAAGCGAACGAGGTTTAATAGATATCCGAGTAGACGTCGTTTTATTCTATGCCGTCATTGAAAATTCACTTTCTATGAAATTTTGCAATATAAGAAAATTTGTCGTCGTTGAGAAAATTTCAAATAATATGCAACAAATGTTTTTAGTAAAAATAATAATTGTAGGTACAATATTACTTACAAGTAGTATTGTATTTTATCATAATTTTTATATGAATAGCATAAAAATATATATCTCCATGCCATATAAAGTAGGTAGTTCTCCATGACATATAAAGCAAACCATGGTATATAAAGTAAAACTTTATGGATTGATCTATGCATGAGAAAGTAAACTTTATAGAATAACATTTATTATTTGGGAAAATATTTCCCCTTCAGTCTATGAAATTTTATTTAACTAATTTTTTAAATTTAGGATATGAAATAAATGTTCCGTGTTTTTAAAAAAATAATTCAGCAAACGTCGGTGGCCCGTAGTAGCAGTTTAAGTGAACGCTCTCGGAGTCCTAGACGTTGGGTGCAACAAGTAGTTGCCGGGCTAAGCGGCAACAGCGGCAACAGTGAATCTAGCACTCCAGGCACATCGAAATGTGAGCCCGTATTATTCGCTCCATCGCTTGGTTATCTGCCTTCCTCCCTACCCACTTCCCCAAATCACGTGCTGCACTCTAATCGGGGTGTCGGCGGTGCTCCCAATATGTCCACCGCACTTCCAGACGCCATCAACGAAGAAGCGGAAGCCGAGAGCGGGTTCTCTGCCTTTCATCGCTACCAGAAGTATCACCATTTGAATTTGTCATCTGTTCCTTCGTCTCCCAATAAGAAAGAACAATTCGTTAATGTAAGACTTACTTATGGTTTTTGTCTTGTCTTTTTCTATCTTGTCAATATGTTTATTTTCAATAAGTTTGCGCCTTTTACCTCATCGGATTCAATTAGTTAAAGAACATCGATCAAAGCTAATTTTAGGAGAGAATAGTATTTGAAAATCGAATGCCACGTGACTATTGTGCCGTAGGTGAAGAATACTATTCTATGCAATAATTTCTATGCATTTCATAAAACGTAAAGTTGAAATGCATAGAACCATATCTACTCTATGCATAGAACTTCTTTCGCTGCAACACTGAAACTCATAAAGTCTGCAAAAATAAATTTATATAATCCATAAAAATAGACTACTTACATATCTTCTTCGCTAGTAGTCTATTTCTATGAAATAGTCGAATACTTTTAATTTTGATTAGATATTTCATACCAATTTAGTTACACTTGCATATTTAATATTAATATTGTCAACTCCATATTGTCATTCAGATGCCAGGTGCAAAGCCCAGTGTACTAAATAACAACACGCTCATAGCTTCCGCAGCGGCCCCTCTTTATCAACGACCAGCAGTGCCTGTGACAGTAATTGCCAATCCAAACAATGGCAATGAAACACAGTGCACTTCAAAACACAGTGGACCAGTGCCTAGAGCGGTTTCCTCCCATCCCAATTTATTCAGGTAGGTATCTATCTATAGGTGTATATATATTTAAAATGTTAATCCTGAAAATAAGTGAAATCATTTTTGGGTGTTAGCTCTCACTAAATGAATGTCATTGTGCTTTTGAATGACATTTTAAAATATTTGATCAAACAAAGTCAAAATTTAATAAATTTCTACATATTTGAGGAAATTGCTGGTAGATTTTCAACGTCCTTAATTTGTTTTCTTGGGTACCTATTCAAGAATTTGAATTCATCGCATATATTTTCCGATGTTTATTGACTTTGCTAGCTCTAATATTTTAAAATATCATTCATCATTCTAAAAACACAATAACAAATTTAGTGAGAGTCAACACCAAAAATAATTTCACTTGTTGGTATAATTTGCGTTTGCTTTACAAAAGTGATGATACTAGCTGAGGTTGACATGTAATCAAATATCTTTAATAATGATAGTCATATAAAGAATTGCTTGTTTCTATACCATATTGGTGTCCCAAGTTGAAAATTGATTAGAAGAAAATTCATTGATGGTAATAAGGTTTTATGTGATCAAATATCCTTAAAAGCACTGTTATATGGGATGTATTTGTAAAGAAATCCTTGTTGCTCTGTAATATTGGCGACCCTAGCAACCGCACAAAAAATCGGTGATGAAGGAGAAGAAGGATCGAAATAGGAATAAGCCAGATTTTGAGATGCTTCCAATACTTTTCTTCTGAATATTACCTTTTTATGCAAATATTCTTTACTTTTATGCGTAGATATGAAATATACGAACATTTTATGTTGCTCAGGCAGTGATTATGCCAAGCTGATGAGGCCCAACGAGGTCGAAACAGCTGTCCTGAGCTATCACTTGCGAGTATTATAAATAAGTAGTATATTTCAGAAAAGTATACCTCTTTTTTATTTTTATAATTACTCTTAAACACGTATAATAAAATAGCTATTTTTATTGAATCCTATTGTTGTGTTGAACATTTATATAGACATCCAGTTTTTGATTGTATACATACAACTCGGATGTATCCATTCTCTTTGGAATCTTATCCTAGATGTGGTGTAAATAGCAGTTCTAATTTGACCAATTTTGACGTCTCTGGATCTTCAAAGATGTCCGCCTCACCTGCAACTCTTTCCTCAACAGATCTCTCATCTGTAGTCACTGGATCTCCCAGTTCACGTCAGAATTGCAGTAAATGGTCTGCCCCAACTTCGTCAACAACAGTGGCCTGGCCTAGTTTAGTCCTAAGGTACGTTTATAAGCTTTTATATAGATGTAGCAATTTACAAAATTTACGTTTGCTACTATTTGTCTCTTAAAAAGCTGTCTGACACTGCATCATTATTGGCGATTTTTTTATTTAATCATACTACTTGTAAGTAGCAGAAAAGAAACAGGACGCATTTTGGGTATTCTGTATCGATATCGGTAATGCCAGTTTCAAGAAATGGGCAGGATCAAATAAACATTACACTTAATAATCAACAAGTTGAACAAGTCAAAACCTTCAAATACCTTGAAGCAATTGTAACATCGGATGGAAAGTGCAATAACGAAATCCGCGCAAGGATTGCAATAGCCAAACGGCATTTATAAGAAGAAGTGAATTACTAACAAAAACATTACGACCAGAAACTAAGAAGAAAATCGTGTATGGAGTATATCACTATATGGGTCGGAAACCTGGACATTGCAAGAAAAAGACAAGAAGAAAATTGAAGCACTAGAAATGTGGATTTGGAGAAGAATGCAA
>JAUYWI010071854.1:0-14262 GCA_034780595.1 Parotoplana pacifica | reverse complement strand
CAGAATAATGAGCCAGACACTGAGATCACTGAGGAAGCTGAAGAAGAACAATGGTGCTGAGCAGCCAAGCTCGACACGAAGGTCAAATTCAGTGTTGTTGAAGAGCAAGGGCGAGATAACTTTGACCCAGTTACGAATGCAACCGTGGATGAGGACGTAGGAGTCGACGAGGCACATGACGGTGAGAAAGAGAATGGTGGAGCCCGGGGAGGTGGAGATACGACGTAGCCAGATGATCATGGAGACTGTGTTGCCTGAGACACCCACCAACAGGAAGATTGGCGAGTAGATAAGCACCATGTAGGTGCAGGCTAAGTTGAGTGAACTCTCTGTTTCTTCTGCAGCGATGGTCGCATTGCCACTGAAACTGGTGCTGTTTTGAAACGTGAGGCCATCTCTTCTGTTTCCGTGTTGATGAAAAAGGTGGCCTTCCATCTAAAATGTTCTAGTCAGAAATATTTTATTATTTCATTATTTTTGCCTATTTATTTGTTCCACGTATTGTCGTCCTATCCATCATATGATTCGTTGAACACCAGCCAATGTTGTTTCTTTCTGTAAATACAACTTTTCGTCAAAAGAACTCGAGCATGTATTGTCAGTTTATTTTAGTTTGTTTATAATTAGACAAATTACATGGTAAATAATTTAAAACCTCGTAATTAGAGGGCATGTTAAATCTTTCCTAATGCCGGATTAAAAGCCTAACCGAATTATTTTTCAGATAATTTGTAAACATCATTTCAGAGCGCTATATCCCATATAGATAATCTCGTCATCAGGAACAAAACATTTGATACCCTAAACTGATAGTATTAGAAATGTAAAAGTGCATCTTACGCGGCATTTGAGAGCTATTAGACCATTTAATGTCCCTCCTAATCTTAAATATTTTATCTCTCAATCAATGGTATTTTACTCGTTATCCAACTGGCCTAAAATCCAGAGTGCTAAGTTCTGTTGATGTCACAAGTAAATAAAAAATGTCACTGGAAAGCCTCTTTCTTAAAAATGTGTTTAGTATTTTTTTAAATTAAAATTATGATTAAATTCGATGCTACTTACAAGTAATATACATATAAAATAGCGAATTTAATAAAACTAGCGGAAACTATCTATGTGAAAATGCATTTCCAGTAGACGTATGAACTCCAATTTTTTTTTACTAACTTTTAACAGCAGCAAAAGTCAGTTCTCTGAATCTTAGGTCATTTAGATACCACGACTGGGGGTCCCAAACGCCGCAAACTTCGACAGTCACTCCCAGCACACTGAGAAAAGTATACGACCTATGAAATTAAAATGGTCATATATCTATCCCTCCAATGTCCTACATAGACATATGTGTCGATCGTGTGAAAATTTTAACTTTGTTGGTCGTATAACGTTAGGTACTCACAGATAATATGCGAAATATCGACGGGTTTCGCGATTCTTTTTGAGGAAGACGTAGAATTTCTAGTGTAAATTTAAAAAAATTATAGTCTTCTGGATCGGGCTTTTTGGCAAACCTTATTTATTACTTTATGGTTTTATTCGTAGTTATCTAATATGTAACTGTTGGTACAGGTCACAGGAGCTATTTTTAGATTATTAGAAGCTATTTAAATAATTGTGCCTGTAAAAACATCGTACATGTTAAATTAGTAAAAACTATGAATTAATTATGTCTTTTTAATTTTTAAAATGTAATTACGCTAATACATATTGTAATCTTTACAGTAAATAGTATTTAATTTTATACGCATCATAATTTCATTTAAATTAAGTTTCATGTTATACTACTGATATATACTACTCGTTGTGAAGTTTTTAGTTTGTTAACTATGCATAGAAATTTTTTTAAACATAATACTGGCTATTAAACTCTTTTTAAGTTGTAGCACAAAAATGGATCTAGAGTCTGTACTATCTATTTCCATGGGTTATAATTATTTAGGATAAGCAACTATTAATCTTCCTTTTTACCATACTTTTATGCATGTAATAACAGTTATGATGATGCGTTATGTTGCATTCGTTTGAAGTAACGTTGCTGCATTATAACCTTTGTCAAAATGTGTCGGATTCCTTTGCTTCTAAGAAAGTACATAATTTAGATAATTTAATGTCATCTTATTAATCTTTTTCCTGCTATTATCCGTATTATTAGCTAAATACTTTCTTTACCAAACAGATAAAACACTGCGTTCGACACCGGTTTTGTTATTTTCTAATTAATAAAATCTATTTGTCAAAGTTATCAAAGATTGGAAGTTTTTATAAAGTTTAAGCGCCTATTAATTTTATAATTGTGATTTGTGTATGATGTTGGCATTATATTCAGCTCTGCAGGCGAATTTTGTGTGGCGTAGGAGGGCATAAATCTGGAAAGAAATCCGGGTGATGTTGGGGTTGGGGAACACACTGAAGTGGTTGCAGTGAGTGTCTCTGAGCGTCTTGTTTTAGTCAATGAAACTTGTTTGACGCCAAACAGTAGATCTTCGCAGCTCGGCTTGTTATAACAAGTGAGCAAAAACACTGGAAAACAAGAAAACTGGTTTCCTCTTGGAATCTGTAGAGTGGTTGGCGATACTGATCTGAAATTTGGCAAACCTTGTAGCTATAGATATTGATAGTTACCATAGATATTAATTGGTTGCTACCATTGCAGTAACTTTCTATCTCTATGTTTATAATAAGCTTCTAATAATATTGGGAATGTTGAAATGCTAGGTACATCCTTATGACTTTTTAATCCAAAGTTTGCAGAGGGCACTACATAAGTCCCGCACCATATTTCTTGTTATCGTTTTGCATTTTAACAACTTTACAATATTCATTTCTAACTGGACTATTTCGGATAAACTAGGTAGTACTTTCAATCTCACCGAGCTGGAATGACCATCTTATCAAGCTTCAGCTTGGGTGTAGAACAAGATGCACACGATTACGTAGTTTTGAATTGATATTGAACAGATGCTGTTTGTATGTTGAAACTATACATTTTGTACATCTTTTAGTTGGATTATATTCATTTCTCTGCTGTTAGTACTGTCAAAGGCTTGCAGATTTTAATTTATTATATTTTAATTTTGTATGTTTGCTGCAATAACGATTTCATTCTACTTTCCTGATATTCATATCTAAATCTGTTTATCTATGCTTATGTATCTATGGTTGCATTTTACTAATTAACTTATGGAAAAGAACAATTTTTTTGGCAACATTAAATAAATCCCTGCGATTAGGACCAATCTGAATAGAAATCCATCCTGGCGTTGGTTCTATTTTCTATTTGAAGTCAGCCATCACAAAAATATCGGTTTCTCCCTCGACTAATTCTAGCTGCATAATCATCTATGGATTTCAATTTTTCCATGTTGCAATTTACTGTTTCTGGAGATTAGTATTAAACGATAGTAAATCTTTTTTGATGTGGCTTTTATTTTAAAAAGTACAAAAAGTTGAATTCGTGCTCGTGAATGCATTACGCTTATGAGATAGTTCCCAGTTTAATATTGTTTTTTTAATCTAAATAAGTAGCTTACTTTACTGGTATTAAACAATGGCAAATCTCTTTTGAATTGTCTTTTATTTAAAAAGAATAGCATTATCTTTATGAGATTTGTTCTCTGTTTTAACAAAAAAATTGAAGCTTCTTATTTTTTGTAAAATTATGCTATTTAACAGGATAACAAAAGAGTATTATTTAGCTTTGCCACCTTATTTCAACCCAAGTATGCTCTAAGTTTTTTAAATATGAAATTAAAACCTAAAGAGAGTGGTTGTTTTTGTTGAAATTAGCATTCCTTTTATACTGGGTCAACCCTAATTAAATTTCTGGTAATACCGGCTTCATCAGGTGTTAGCTACTCCTGAGCAATGATTAATGCCCTGTTAATCTTCAGATATCTTTGTTGCTTTTGTTCAAAGTACATACTATCCGCGGAGATAATTACAATTTACTTTAATTAAAAAGATAATTTAAAGTACGCAAGAATAGTACCTAAATATTCAGCTTTCCATTTTGAATTCAACGAAGGTGAAATAGCCTGGACTTATTACGAAACAAATACCAGAACACGTCTTAGATGGCCGTAATATTGATCAATGTTTCCAATCAATACTGGCAATCGATTCACAAAAGTATAAAATTTATAGGAAGTGTCCACTGCACACCTGAGCAGCTATAATTCTTAAAGGGGGACAAGTATGATTTTAGGCCCCGCCATGAACTTTACAAATATTTTCTTTTGGTATTAGGTACTCATTAACTTGGTATAAAACACTGAAGCTACCGTGCTACCACAGCATTATGAACATTGTTTCAAGTCACCATCGAGTGCACTGCATTTTATGTATGTAGATATCTATTACACTGTATATTAGCTTGTGTTATATGTAATACCATGCGGCCAGTCACATATACAGCCCCGGCCACTTCTAACGCAACATCTATCGAAGTAATTATAAAATATTTTTATCGATTTTTTAAATTCATATTATCAATATAGCATTGTGTCAGCAACATTATGATGAGGATAGATTTCCACTCCACGCAATGTTCCCTATTGATGACTCCTATCTCTTCTCAAACGCCTCTAATCAAATGTTTACCCAACGCGCTAGTCATGGCTATTTCAGAGTGTAGGTAAAAGTTTATTACGTGCATGTAAACAGTGGCTACATAGTCATAGGGGATGCGAGAGCGGTTACGCAATAGAGTACGACGTGATAGGCTTGGTAGGTCATGGTTATCTTGATATAGTGGGTATTTAATGAGTTTCTTGAGTGCGTGCAGTCATAACATAAGTTATGCGTCTAACTCACGATCAACGAGTCGAAATCGTCGCTCTCCATGAGACTGGTGGTCTACCAGTCCAGGCTCTAGCCGACCGTTACAACTGCGAGAGAACCACTATCTACCGTCTTCTAGCCAAACACTGAGAGACACAGAGTGTAGATAATCGCCAGCGTCATCCCAGAGCTGCAGTATCGTCAATTACAACAGCGTTGGCAGATTGAGCATGGAGTAGAGGCATCACTCACCACCGTCAAACGAAGGCTTCGTTCTGCAGGACTCCACGGTCGTATAGCTGTCAAGAAACCACTCCACACAGCCCGCCATCGTCAGGTTCGACTCCAGTGGGCTCGAGAACACCTTGACTAGACCCTAGAGCAATGGCGTCAAGTCTACTTCTCTGACGAGTCACCGATCCATCTGGTAGCGTCTCATCGACGGCGGTATGTTCGACGCAGGGGTGGTACAGCCCTACAACGCCATCATATTCGCCCTGCGGTGCATCGATCTAGTGGCAAGCTTTAGATATTGGGTGTCTTCGCTATCAACGGACCTCGTCCTCTGGCTCGAATTCAAAACTAATCTGAATGCTGCCAGCTACCAAGACATCCTCCTCGAACATCTCATACCGTTAGACCTCCCCGAGAACCAAATGCAGTTCCAACAGGACAACGCAACATGTCATACAGCTCGTAGGACTCAGCGGTTCTTACAAAAGCACAACATTCGGACTCTTGAGTGGCCTCCCCAGACCTCAATCCCATCGCGAACCTCTGGGCCTACCTTCAGCAGCCACTCGATCGAGTCGAGATGCACTCATTGGCAGAACTGTGGCAGAATACTTTTCGTGAATGGCAGGAGATCCCACAGCAATTGATCACCAATCTCATTGAGTCGATGTCGAATCGAATTCAGCAAGTGATTGCAGCTAGAGGCGGTTCGATCAGATATTAGCTCACCTCCCCATTTCCCATCTTCCTTGAGAACGCGACAACGGTCCTATTCAGGGCCACCAACTATTGATTGATAACCCAAACAATTCTTATTTGCATTAATAAAATTGCTCTTTAAAATAGCGAAAATATGAGTGTTTTTCTTAATGTTGCGTTAGAAGTGGCCGGGGCTGTATTTTTCAACCTAAATCGGAATCAGCATATTTATATCCACTGAAAATCACTTTGGGGCATCATTTATTAGCAGCAGAACTTAGGTTAGGATTGCTAAAGAATCAGTGTCAATTACCGTGTCAATTACCGTGCCGATATATTTCGGATCTGCTTTGTATCATTACCAAAACCTACATTCATAGTGATTTATATACAAACTAGCTTTGGGGTCAAGTCTGACAAAGTATGTATATTTTTGAACTGATGACGTCATTATTCTTAGTCAATTTGAACTCTCAGAAAGGACTAGAGTTACATTTTTATAAAACCTCTTGATTCATCCTTTATTTTGTATTTTATCAACTGTGGACATTTTGGTTTACATTTTACTTTGCGAAATGACTATTTCGTAGATTTGTTTTCATTGTATGAACGTTCATTATTTGCCATATTCATCTTTGTTTTGTTTGGTCATAAAACAAAAGGATTACACAATTCTATGAGAAGCTTGAAGTCTATATAAAAACTCCTAAATATGTTGAGCATGATATTGGATTGTTAGTTTCCTAAGTTGAAAAAGTATTGTATTGATAATATTTCTGTGCGGATATTTTTTACACCCCAAACACCTATTGATTTGATATTGAATTTTAAAAATATCGATAAAATTGAAACAAGCGAACATCGTTTTTAAATCGGTACTATAGCTGATGTTTGTCGGGTTTGTTCTATTATGTTTGACCGAAATTTAGGAGTTTATTAGTTGGTCCTTAATGACGTTCAATCAATGATAGCCCATTTATATATTTAATGTTGCTGTCGGATTTTCGGTCGATTGGTACATCGTCATAATTCTGGCCCAACTATACCTCATTTTCTAACTTTTTGTATGTTCAATTAACTGTCGTACTGTCAATAACATTAATTTTCACAGCCATATTATATGTACACTTCTTGTATATTGTAAACCAATTGATAAATTCAAGAAGTCCCTGAATGTGGGATCCATGTAGTTTTAAAAGTGGAAATAATATTATCCTTTCTCCGTTAGAAACCTACCAATGATATTAACTTTGTAAACTACACACAGCTAGATACGCCATTTTATCAATGAATCAAAATAAAGAAAAACACATGAGATATCTATGTAATTCCAAATATCCAGCGGAACAGGATTTGCTTTTCCTCGGATGCAGAAATAAAATTGCTAAACCTTACAAAGGATACCTCTAAAGAATTATCGAACTGTATTTGGTTGTCTACTCGTCTCAGACTATCGAATCTTATCAGGATACCCTGCAGGGATTATCTCTTTCTAGGATAATTTGATTTTTTTAATGAGTAATTACCCGAGAAAATGGTTAATTCTGCAAAATCTTGATAAAGATTTGATAGTCTGTCAATCTTTGTATAAGCTAAAGCCAACTCTAAAAACATATATTTTTTTAATGAAGGGCTAAAGTTTTTACTAAGTAGGTAAATCTTCTTTTTAAAATCGCTAATAAAAATCAATATCTGTAATTAAACGAAACTTTTTCTAGATTAGTCATTCTACCGTTATATACTTTGAAATCAATTTCGGACGTTTCATTTTTTAAATTGTTTTAAATAGACGATGTCATCTTTCTACACCAATGTGGCCTCGATCAAACATGAAATATGCCAACGCTTTAATGTCGTGAAGCAAAATTTTCGAAACATTAATTGAAACTACAAGATTTTGCAAGCAGGGCAAAGTTCAACGCTTTAAAAGTCGTAAAACTAATTTGTTCAAGAATTAATTTTGGTAGATAAAAAAATATCGATTAGTGTTGTTTCGTCTTTAGGATAGGGTGTGATTATTGCTAGGTTTGTTTTTGTGGAAATAGCCATGTAAATTTTCTTTCTAAATTAAAAAAAAATTGAATATCCTCTTGAGCCTCCAGTAAACCGACGGAATCCGTTGATTATGAAAATTTACCAACAGACAATTAATCTTGAGCTTAATTTCCAAAAGACCGTTTCTGGGGCAAAATGAGGCCTGTGCTTTGTCGATACAATTTTGAATTATGGTCTTGTTTATAGGGGCACCCGGAAAAACGGCATTCTGACAATCCAAAATAATCTGAATCTAGGCATAATAGCATAGATTTAGATTATTGTGGATTGTTGTCAGAACGCAGTTTTTTCTGAGTACTCCTATACTTTATGGACATCATGTACACTTATCTTTAACCCTAGAAGGGCGAAAATCTGCTTAAACGTCGAGAGGCGCCATATGACAGCAGTTCCTAAATTTTATTTTATTATATGAAGTATTTTACCATAAATAATGTTAATATTAAACAGAAGCTCCCAATAATATAACACATGCAACTATCATTCGGAGTTAGTTTGCAAACATTTTGAAGCATTACATTATTTTAAATAAATTTGGTTTTTCTAGGAATTCATGCTACAAGCTGTTATCTGCACAAATTGTGCCTAAGGTTTGAACTTTCTGCGACTGCTTGATGTTATTTCCAAATATTTCACGTTTTCATTATGATCTAATATGTATGAATATTTTTTATGAAATACACATGACTACATGGAGAAACATGATATTATTTCTGTACAAAAACTGGTTTTTAGGACTTAGATTTTTTTTGTAGATTTTGATGTTTGGAAGTTATTCTTTCTTAATACATAAAATGTTCATAAAAGCAACAACAGCTATATGCAGTAAGTGCAAAAATATGTAACAAATGAGAAATAGCCAATGTTGATTGTAATGAAGGTTTATTTCAATAACTTTTGAATAATAAAATAAAATTTTAATATTATGACGCTCTCACCATTCTAGGTATACTTATCAATATCTCCAACAGGGGAATTTGTTTAACAAAATAGGGAATAAAGATGCCGAGACGAATAGGACATAAATTTGACCAAAACTTTTTCTCAAAAAATGCGTCATATGACGGCTTCGTCTGAAAACTTTTATTAACTAACACTGACTCTGCGTACACTCCTATAAGTCCGAAAGTAATAATAAAAATTCATGTCAACTAATAAAAATTTATTAGGCGATGAAATATAAATTCAGGTACATAAAATCTTTGATAAAATAACTTTCAATAAATGGCGTTCTAAATAATTATTATTCTAAAAAACTTAGGCATCAAATAAACAAATAATCAATATACCGACCACAATGGACAAAATAAATATTTTAACAAATCCAATTTTACTCTGATCAAAATGGAATAAATCTGTGACTTTGTACAAACAATCCCTCTTATACGCTAAATCTGTTGAACATACAGACCCAAAAATTTTGCATAACTATAAAAAATATTTAACTACTGGGTGTTGACCTTGTCATTAAAGTTGAACCAATTTAACCCTATTTATTCCAACTTATAAATTTGCTAACTTTACACCCGAAACTGGACCGATACGGCTCATTTTCACATACCTCCAACTAGTTTTCAAACGTGTATCAAACATTACTAGCCGGGATGGATTTTTATACACAAGGTATAAAATAACCAAAAAATAGAGTTTTAGAATAATTTAATATGCTTGAATAAGATGCATTTAAAATTGCGATTACAGCAATTAAATAAAGTTGACTATTGGGTGACAACGGCCCATGTTGAAATAAATAGGGTTAAAATTGGTTAAAGTTTTACCGTTTAATTTTTAGACAAAATTAAATGGTTTTTGGTCACAAATGACAATGTAATTCCAGTAAAAATAAACACCAATTCGTTTTACTGTAAAAAATCATAATGTTTCCAATAGTATTAATAAAATGGTTCTACATAGAATATCCTATTTAAGAGCGTGCATGGATTAGAATCAATTTGGTACACATTTACTCTGCAATGTTCGAATAAGCGATTAGAAATGCACCGATGATGTCATCAGGGCCAAAAAACTTTTCCCGATTCACCTCAAATTGGTGTTGTAGGTCAACAAGGTACCTATATATATTTTTTTAATATATTTTTTTTAATATATTTTTTTTTATATATTTTTTAAATATATTTTTTTAATTATGGATTATTACTGATTTTTTAGGCAAAATCACTAAAATGAATCTAAAATCCAAAAGAAAGTTAGATTTACGAAGGTGAATTAGGAATAGAAAATCGGATGTCTCATTTTTATAATTTCTGGTCTAAGAGGGTCACCACAACTGGACTCTGATTAATATTTAATTGTTAAATTCTGTGGTACAATTGCTGTCATTTTTGTATCAAGAATTGTTTTGATTCCCAACACTTTCTATCTCTAAAAAAATATTCCACATGTTAATTTCCTTCATTGTACATTGGTGAACGCATCAAATGATCTTTTATTACATAATTAATCATTAATTTAGTTGTCTATCACTGGGTATGTAGTGCTACACAAAAAGAAATTGACGTTTCTTTAAAATATAAAGTTACACGCAAGTTCTTTCAAAATCAAATCAACCCAATAAAAAGTGGTTCTAAAATGTTAAGTGATGTGGCCTTGAAAATTGCAATACTAATAAAAAGTAAAAACCAAAAATAGTGGCAACTTTTGGGGTTATAATGAATAAAATGTAAACAATTTAAAAATAAAATCACAATTTTGATAATGTGAGCTATTAATACCGCCGGCGGGATCGTGCCAAAAAGTTGCACATCGTCGAAAGTTTTCATTCAGTTTTTACACGTTTGCTACAATTTCAACCATTAGGAGATCTGTTTTGCGTCTTGGTTTGAAGGCTTTCTTAGCAACATACTTGAAATACCCAGCCACACAACAGGTGTGCTTCGGTAAGGTAGGCTCTAAGTAGGTTAAGATGCACGAAGAACAACAACAGCAGGGGGTAGGACCTGTTAGGCCAAGTGAGTGAGTGCTTGTTCCTAATCAAATAGACCAATGAGTTTTACTTGGAAGACCTCTGAAATCTCTGAGTATTACATAAATCTTTGAGTAGTACCAAATAACGAACAGCAGTACCACAGAGTGGGCATCTGGTAACTAAACGATACATTTAGAAAATCATTGTAAGCATTGAAATTCTGTGGCTTTAGTTTTTTAGAGGAAATAAACAATTGAGCATGTGCATTCAAATAACCCAATAGATTCCTTTTTTTAAAGAAATTCATTACAATCTACCTGATCTGAAATATTTGATATCACTTCATAAAATCAGATAAAATATTGGCAAGTTAATAAGCACAATTTTTTTAAATGTAATAAGATCTAGAAAGGCATACTTTGTGATAAACATAGAATAGGAAAGAAACACAATCTCATGCACATATACGAAGGTTGGTATATCCAATTTCAATAGAAAAAAGGAAACTAAAGAAATTGCATTTGGCATGCAAGTTAAAAAGTTAATCCGATTATCTCAATAAAATACAAGACCCAAGGTAGGTAGGTAGCCATAGTGATGATATCTGTGAACTACAAACATCCTTAGAAAAATAAATGGCTTATAAAATGGCAGGCTGACCATCTACTACCACCGAACAAGTAAGTGACCTCCACAATATTATTTACGTTTCAAATTGTTCGGTAATTTAAGATGCACAAAATCAGGCAATAAATTAACAGTCAATAACAATAATCAAAAGGCATGATAAGAACCCAATCATATATGTACGGGTAGGAAGGACGGAAGATATTCGAGATGGAAGCTCGCAAGAAATAAATAAACTTCAAATACACAGCAGAAAGTGATTGGAATACACAAACATGTGTACACATACAATTATAAATACAGAGATAATAAAATATAACTATAAATAAAACAGACTATATGAAAAAATAATTGTAGAATGTGGAAGATATCGTTAGCAAAGGCAAGAAGCAAATCTGGCAATAGAAGAAGAACATATTACACAGTGGGGGGGGGGTCAGAGGTGTCCCCGACCCCTCTTTAGACGTTTCATAGCAACCAAACTTTGTGAAAACATTTCGTTGGTGAAAGGATAACAAGTAAAATGTCAACCACGACAAAAAAATAGTTTGATGGAATTTAGCTTTTTTATTCTACACCTGTTTCAAAGTAATATTATTTGGCATATTTTTTGAATGAAAATCAAAATTCTCAGCTCAGTCAGACCACCGAGAATAAACGAATCAGAGTGCTTGAATTGTCGTTAAGCAGGCAAACGGATCAGTAGAGGTATCCTGTCTAGCTTTGGGGGAGTGAACAATAAAAGCCATAGGACATTTTAAGTTGTCTGTTTCCAAATGTTGTTCTGGCTACTTTCTAAATATCGCATGTTCAAAAAATAATTCGAATATCACCTTTTGCTAGAAATATCTTGACAAAGTTGGTCCCTGTTTTCGCAGCTTTGCTATAAAGGTAAAGGGTGGATGACATCCCGGGATCAATAAAAAGTGTACGCGATTTTAAAACCAACGATCGTAAGCACACAACCCCAATACAAACTCCATATCACAAAACTTCAAGCAATATAATGTACATCTAAATCTTCAAAATGCACTATACTTTAAAATCAATCGTGAAAACCGACCTGTGTACTTCTACTATAAGTCAACGAACTTCTGGCAAGTTTCTTTGCCTAAACCGATAACTTTCTAACAAAAATACGCATAGGTACTTGATTGTTTGTATCAGAATTTGTGGCAAGACAAATAAGCGCAAACATGCCGAATAGCTTTGGGGTTGTTTTAAAACTTGATACTGTTGTACAGCTCACCTTCTTTACCACATATCATCAAATTCTCATCTTCTAATTGAACTGATAAGGTCCATTGAAAGATGAGAATATGATGGACAGCAACAAAGTTAGGAGAAATAGATAGCCCTAGGGACATCTAGTGTTAAACATCCCAGAGGCTTCTTGTATTGAAGATATAGCTCTAGGGAAATCTCATAATAGAGGAAATAACTTTAGGAACATTTAGTATTTAAGGAAATAACCCAGGGATATCTACATTCGAAAAAAATAACTCTAGGGAAATCAAAGAATGTCCTAGAGGCAGCTGATATTGGTAGCATTTATCGATGCTCATTTGTTATTGGACATGTGCGAATATTTCTATATTAGAACTTTCATTGGCAAGAAATTGTCACTGAAACAGCCCCATTGGACAGTGTTGGCTAAACAAAGAACAACTTCAACAAGCCAGGACTTGTTAGATGAGCACAACCTTCTTCCGCACACCAGCCATCTCCTTGCATATCTGCTCTTCAAGTAACGACTGCTTGCCTTCTATGAGCGCCCTCACCGTGAACACGGACTCCTGGATGGCAGTGAAACCGTCACGCAGCTCGGACCGGACGCGTTTCAATTCCGCTATCATATCGCGGTGGATCTGTTCCGCGTAGTCTTTCATTGTTTGCTCCAAAACCTTGGAATAGAAGTTACAAAATAAAATAACATTTTATCGGACCAAAATTTGACACACAAAGTACGACAGTCTCTCCCCGGTGGTGATATTTTAAAATAATAAAAATTAATAGTTTTAAATTATCAAGCTAATTTTTTTAGAACACAATGATAACAATAGGAAACGAAATTTGAATAATAAAGTGCAATGAACACCGAGGTAAAGAAAAAAAAGATAGAAAATGTTGAGGATTTCACTTGAAATGAATGTTGCAGCTTGAGAACATAAATTTGTTCGAATTCTTTACAATGGTCTGTTTTGGAAAATCCCTTACAAGAGATTGGGCGAAGATGAGGAACATTTGTGAAATGTTGAAAAACTCGGGATTGAATCACAGCAAAAGTAGGTTCTCTAAGTCTGCTCTGTAAATCGTCGCCCAATCACAGACCTGCCAACCTCTGAATTGAATTGACATTAAAATGTCGGCTTCTATCTACATTGTTTAGAAATTTCATCAGCCAGGGTTCATCCAGACAAAATAAGTTAGTAATACAATTTTTTGTTTCAAATTTGAATGAATTATTTGAACTCGATCTATGTGTATAAAAATTAATTGAATCTTATTAGAAGGGGACAGAAAAACCCGAATAGAGCTAAAATATGAAGCAATTATAAGATTTAATAACGTTGTATTCAATGAGCAGACAAACATATAATAAGTATGTATGTAAATCTTTCGAATGCAATTCTGTTTATCAGTCTTATAGATATAAGCGAAAAGCAATAGTCAAAACTATACAAAATAGAATCCACACAAAATTAAATTGAATAAGTAAACTATAAAATGTGTGTAGTTGTGTGTCATTGAACAATAATTCTACAAAGTAATTTATTTATCTTTTTATTTAGAAATCAAGGTTTAGTAGTCCTTGATAGAAATACATCATGCAGGGCCAATTCTGGCATTATGGCATGGCAAACTTTATACAGGGTGAGCCAAAAGATGGGCCGAATTTTGTGTATTTTAAAGAATTTTATTTTACATACAAATAATTAATT
>JAUYWI010071843.1:0-14263 GCA_034780595.1 Parotoplana pacifica | reverse complement strand
GTAGGTGCATGATAAGTTAGGATTAACAAGTAAAGTAGGTGCATGATAAGTTAGGATTAACAAAGATAGTAGGTATATGACAAGTTAGGATTAGCAAAGATAGTAGGTACATGATAAGTTAGGATTAACAAAGATAGTAGGTGCATGATAAGTTAGGATTAACAAAGATAGTAGGTATATGACAAGTTAGGATTAACAAAGATAGTAGGTGCATGATAAGTTAGGATTAACGAAGATAGTAGGTGCATGATAAGTTAGGATTAACAAAGATAGTAGGTACATGACAAGTTAGGATTAGCAAAGATAATAGGCACATGACAAGTTAGGATTAGCAAAGATAGTAGGTACATGACTAGTTAGGATTAACAAAGATAGTAGGTGCATGACAAGTTAGGATTAGCAAAGATAGTAGGTGCATGACTAGTTAGGATTAACAAAGATAGTAGGTGCATGACTAGTTAGGATTAACAAAGATAGTAGGTGCATTACTAGTTAGGATTAACAAAGATAGTAGGTGCATGACTAGTTAGGATTAACAAAGAGAGTAGGTGCATGACTAGTGAGGATTAACAAAGATAGTAGGTTCATGACAAGTTAGGATTAATAAAGATAGTAGGTGCATGACAAGTTAGGATTAACAAAGATAGTAGGTGCATGACAAGTTAGGATTAACAAGATAGTAGGTGTATGACTAGTTAGGATTAATAAAGATAGTAGGTGCATGACTAGTTAGGATTAACAAAGATAGTAGGTGCATGACAAGTTAGGATTAACAAAGATAGTAGGTACATGACAAGTTTGGATTATCAAAGATAGTAGGTGCATGACAAGTTAGGATTAGCAAAGATAGTAGGTGCATGACAAGTTAGGATTAGAAAAGATAGTAGGTACATGACAAGTTAGGATTATGAAAGATAGTAGGTGCATGAAAAGTTGGAATTAGCAAAGATAGTAGGTGCATGACAAGTTAGGATTAGCAAAGATAGTAGGTGCATGACAAGTTAGGATTAGCAAAGATAGTAGGTGCATGACAAGTTAGGATTAACAAAGATAGTAGGTACATGAAAAGTTAGGATTAGCAAAGATAGTAGGTGCATGACAAGTTAGGATTAGCAAAGATAGTAAGTGCACGACAACTTAGGATTAACAAAGATAGTGGGTTCAGGACAAGTTAACATTCATTGAATGACCTCTTTCAGTCAGCATTGGACGCACTGTGACCTAAAATTATCTACATGTCTTGAGATGTACTACATAACGAAATCTCTCCATGTTCCATGATCGTAGGTTGTTTTTTTACAATAAGTGAAAAGCTTCTCTTACTTTTGTAAGACTGTTTCTTCACAGATAAATGCAAAGTTCCAAATGACATACGTCATATCATTCAACGATGTAGGAACAGCTATGATCTCTTCAATGAAGACCAAACCACCTATTCACTTGGATGGAGAGAATTTAATGAAACAAGTAAGTGATGATTATAAGTTTATAGAAGATCAGAGTTGGAAAGTATAACAATTGTCTATCTTACTTTCTGATTCAGAGATAGATAGAGTCATTTTAGTCTAAACTTTTGTTTTCTCATGCTCAGTTGACATCAAAAATTTTCTCTGGTACTTCACAAGTGCTGTTGATCTCTACGGATTCCCTGTCTCTGGATTTCTTGCAACGTATGGCGGGGGCGGCTATGTTGCAGATCTTGGGCGAAACAGAACAGAAGCTTTGTCCAAGATTGCTGAGTTGAAGAACAATTCCTGGATTGATCCTTTAACCCGCGGACTTTATCTGGAGTTCACTGTGTACAGTGCTGGCAGCAATCTTTATACGTCCTGTATGATTCTTATTGAGGGTTTCACGGGAGGAGGTAAGTTTTGCAGGTTTTAAAAGCTGAAATATATTTCATAGAAGGAAGTAAATTTTGAAGAAAGTACAGGAGGAACTACGGGTTGTAGGAGGAATCAACTTTTGTTAGCCAAATGTGAACTTTACGCTATTCTTATAATTTGTTTACTAAAACATAAATTTTAATAAATGCTAAAGTCTATTCAATTTCTTTTATTTAGCCATTTAATCTATTTTACCTTCTATTACATATATTCTTTTTCATTTGTTCAATTTTTGTTCCATTTCATCTACATATTTAGGCTATTTAATCTATCCCAAATTCCACACACTTCGTCTCAATCGTTACTATGGCTCCAATCTCGTCATGCATGCGCTCTTTGATGGTCTGGCAGCTGCCTTCATTTTGTGGTTCGTGATCAGAGAAATGCAGGAGATTAAACGGAAAAGAAAAGCTTATTTTCAGGTATACATCATCAATAAATTTGTGTATTTTAATTAGCAATATTCCGTTCGTTATATTTGACAATTTTATGTATGATAATACTGTTATAATATTTAGATAGAGGCAGAAAATCAATATTCTAAATATACATAAGTACTGTAAACTTTTGAATATATTGTTTGAATGCCATGCACAGGAAAAATTTGAAATTCATTTTAGAGTTTCTGGAACGTTTTGGATTTTGTTCTTGTTATCACATCAATTATTGGAGTGACATTTTTCGTGATTCGTATAGTCATTCAAAAGATCATGTCTCATCATCTAAGAACTTATCCTGATAGATATTTCAATTTTCAGTGGGTCACATTTTGGGACGAGGTAAGAAATATATATGTATTTCAACATTCAATGGGTCACATTCTAGGATAAGGTAAGAACTTTCAGTGGGTCACATTCTGGTGCATGTTTCAATGTTTAGTGTGTCACCAGAGACATACTAAATGGACTGTCAACGCAAGGATTTGTTGGCCACGAATCTATGATTCATACCTATCCTTCTAATTCTCATTATATTTCAATCATTATCACACTAACCAGTGATTCCGATTCTCAATATTTTCAGACCAATCAAGCAGTGCTAGGACTGATAGTCTTCATCTTCACGGTCCGATTTGTACGTATTTTGTCATTCAACAAGAAGATCCGCATGTTGGCTGATGTGCTCAGTTTCTCGGCCAAACCGCTGTCGTTTTTTATGGTCTGTTTCTTCATCTGTTTCCTGGCATTCGCTCAGACCGGTTACCTCATGTTCTTTAAGACAGTGGACAGCTTCAAGACTTTTGTGTCAACTGTTGAGACGCTGGGAGTAATGACATTAAGTAAGTGGATTACAAACAATAGTTAAAAAGGTTTTTAGAGGATGACATCTCTCGATGTCCCGAGATGGGGATTTCCTAGGAGTTGCTGCTACTCGAAGAAAAAATATATGTAATTGGACATGAGAAAATATGAAATAAATATCGTTTGGAGAGTTTTCAAATTAACAAGATCTTTAAAAATCCCTAAATATGTACAACAACCCCGAAGTGCTAAAATAATACAGGCGATAAACATGCTAAACATATCTAACACTGAAGTGTCCACATTTTTGTTCAGGTCAAAGTCGCCATCGGTTAGTCGATCACGGCGTCTGAAGTCGTCTCGTGGCCTCCAATATGACTTCTCCGATCCAGTGTTACCACATTCACTTGTTAACTGTTCATTTGTTTTACACCATCAATCTAGCCTGATGTTGGTCGACCTCTGCTACCCCAATATCAACCTTCCCATCCACCACAGTCTTTTAGAGACTGTCCGATTCTCTTGTCTTTATGTGGTCAATATTCCACAGCTTTCGAGCATTAATTTGAGACGCCAAGCTATCAGGGTTCTTTACTTTTATCTTTATGTTGACATCAGCTGTGACCGGATCTCGCCGGTTTATTTGCAGCATACGACGCCAACACTAACTTTGGAAAGCATTAATACGGGAGCTTTCGTATTGACTCAGAATCCAGCTTTCTTACATAGCTATTTCGTACAACACTGAAAACTAGCGAGGTCATGAGATTTCCAAAGCTTAGTCATGTTAGCCCAAGCTTTCCGCGCAATTGCCACTCTGACTTTCAGTTCATTTGGACTTCAACATTTATTCGTTATGATAGATCCCAGGTAATTGAATGATCCGACAGTGTCAATGGGTTCTGCGCCAACTGTTACTACAGTATTAGTATGATCATCGCTGCCTTTTTAATTTAGGAGCAGTCCAGCTTGTTCACTTTCATCTACTACCTTATCAACAGTTTCTTGCAAATCATTGTCGGGGTTATTAGTAATGACAAGCTTCCCACTAATTAGCACACCACCATCAAAGCCATTCACTGAGTTCCTCATGATCGTATTTGCATATGAATAGAACATGTAGGGGGAACCAAAACATCCATGTGTGTTGAAAAATCTATCCCTTTGTAGTCCGAATCCTGTTGCAGATCTGTAGCGACATTCGGACATTATCTTCGCCTGCCTCTATGATCTTTTCGACTGGGATGTCATCAAATCTAGCTGATTTATCTGCCTTCATTTTCGTCACAGCCATTGGCACTTTTGAGAGGAGGATAAGCGTTAGTCCTCATAATCTCTAAATTTTTGCCTCGACTGGAAGTTCCTGTCCTTCAAAACGTCCTCCAACGACCTTTTATTGTATTGCTTTCAGCTAGCCTCAACCTTCCTGGTTAGTTTGTTAACGACTTCATATAAAATGTTTTATGTTCGATTGGTGAGACTGTTATTCTGCAGTTCGTTACACTGATTAATTGCAATGCAGAAGATAGTTTTGTTAATTCGAATGGCTTTGTCAATACCATAACTGATTGATTGAATTGCATTTCTCTCTGACCACTTCACCTTTATATCACGTCGTTGATCGACAAGATCAAAATTAGTCGATTATTTTATGCATAGGATTGATTGTCTCGATCGTTTTTTTTAAATGTATTTCTCGGCAGTTACCAGAATGGTAGTTTTAGCACCTGCTTTTCCTCTAGGGCCAGGAGGGCCCGGAAATTGCAGGTCACTTCAACGCGGAAATGGTTGTTGATGTTTCCTACATCTAGCCAGGTTATAATTTATTGTCGTTTTAGGGCCTTCAGTTTGTGTATCCTTTTGGCGACTAGGATTTCGTGATCACTACCACAATCAGCCTCAGATTAAGATTTCATGTTGCTGATGTATGATTATTTTCATCAAACAGTCCTCGCAGTTGACCAGATGTTAGTGCATATGCCTGAATGATTGTGATGTTGACTGGGTTTTTCTTCAATTCGAACAGATATTAACCTGTGGTTAACTGCGTTGTATCCAAGATGAGATTTACTGGTTTGTTTGGAAATAAACAGAGCTACACCATGGCAATTTTTCTCCATGTTAGTATAGCCATCGTCTGTGTTGCAATATCCTTTGGCAACAAAACGCAACTCGGATATACCAGCAATATCGATCTTTAAACGCTGCAGTTCACGAATAAGTATCAGGAGTTTACCTATAGTCATAATGTTAATCATATTTGATAATTTTGAGTGCACTTTGTGTAGTTGTCACTTGGCATTTTCCTTACTGCAGGCAATCAGTCAGCAGACATCCCAAAGATTTGTATCCAGTCACCTCATATTCTTGCAACAACGCCAGACTCTACTCCGGTAGCCAAGATACCGCATACAAGACCAGGGTCCAAACGATGGTTGCCATATCATAATGTCGTTGGATTTGAGTCACTTTGCAGATTTCGGACTCCAGATACTGCAGTAGGGCCCATAGTCTTTCTGGAGTACAGGAGCATGCCAATAATTCTAATAATCGCCGCCAGTGAATCATGAGAGATGCACTTTCCGAAAGTGGTATTCTGCCGTCGGTCGAAAAGAGGCTCATCCGCCATAGTCACCTCTTCATGTTGTCCTTGACCCAGCAGGCTTAGGGGTAGCTAAACACTTGCCCAAATTGTCACTCAAGACTACGGAAGGGAGCAGCGTATCACAGTTCCTATACGATCTGCCTTTACAAGGGTCTCATAGTGTAGTACAATAATTACTTAATTGGTACTGAGTTCCCAAGTTGAAGTAAAATCTATTGACATTGAAGATCTGCTTCAAAACGATTTATACGATAGAACAAAACTGGACATCTTTATAATATTCTCTGGCGAATTAAACTGTAATTCTTTTACATACAAAAACTGTAATCTACCTGTACAGGTAGGAATACTCCAGTGTTTAGAAAAAAAAACTAAATATTTGTATCTAAATTTGGCCATGTATAGGCTGTATCATAGAAAATCCGCGTTTATAGAAAATTTATTTACAAACGTCAATTTACCATATTTAAAATTACAACAATTATAACAATGTTCAATTCATGTTTTAAAATGTTCAACAGTAGTTTCCTTCATTTTCAATTATTTACCTCGTGTGAGCTATACAATCTTGAAGCGCTATGTTTATTCGTGCTTCAGCAAAAACCTGAAAGCTGTGCTGTCAAGAAATGGGTGAAGTCTTCCTCCGAATCAAACTTTGTTGTTAAAGCCTCTAGTCTAGGAAACAACTGCCTATCACAGAGGTTTGTATCGGGTGAGTATGGTAGTTGCCTAAGTAATCTTATGTTTCTGCTCTCGATGTGTTCAATCGTAGATGTGGCGGTATGAGGTCGCGTGTTATCATGGATCAATCTGATATTTTCAGGTAAAATAAGATTTCTCATATTTCGAAGAAAAGTGTCCAGATTGACAAGAAATTGAATGTATCTATTTCCATCAATAGTTTCATTGTTAGGCAATAATTGGAAGTAATGGTTGCGTCGCTGTGAAATAGCAACGGTGACTAAGCATTATTTCTCCATAGGAGTTCTTCTAGCTGTCTGAATGGGCACAGTATCCCCATGTTGGCCTATCCAAGAGCCAATTTTATTTCGTGCGCCAAATTGTCGACAGTAAAAGAATTTTTCGTTGATAGTAACTACATTGTTGGTCTTAAGTATTGAAGTAAGTGCATCCGGCATATCTCAACAGCGCTCTATTCTAATTGCCTTATTTCCATCTGTTAGGGTGTGTGGAACCCAAATGGTGTGTATCTCTAAAACTTCAGAGAGAATTCTTTGCACCATTGTGTGCGTTATTCCCAGTGCATTAGCAATATATCTGAGAGTAAGAGAATTGTCTTCTTCTATCAGCTGTCTTACATGTTGAATATTTTCCCTTCGAGTTCCGCTTATTGGTGTCCCACTTCCTGGTGTTCTTCCATAACTCAATCGTTCTCCGTTTTTCAATTCCAACAAATTCTACGAATATGAGCTGCGCTAAGGCAATCATCAGGTCAAGCATCTTGAATCATATTGTGTATTTCAGAAGAATTTTTGTTGCAACGCCTTAAACTTTCGATTAAAAAATAAATGTGGTCTTTTGTAGGCTCCATTTTCGACTATATTGAAATGAAAACAAATTGTAATAATGTAGGGTTATTGAATTAAAAATGAATACAGCGAGAGCGAACGAAATTGCTGTATGAATTTGAATTTGAATTTTGAATTTGATTTTGAATTTGAATTTTGAATGACATTAATTTAGACTTTACGTATCTTTATAAAAATATCTGTGATTTAAATTTGCATTTATCAACTGTAAATTATCTATAAACGCGCATTTTCTATGATACAGCCTATATAAGAATATTTACAATATGCACAATATTTATTATATAAATATCTATGCAAAATCAATAACATACATTTTAATTTATGCAAAGTATTTATAATGGTTGACCAAAATGAATATACTATCGAATTTCGGATTTTATCTGCGTCATGGTATCACGAATGTGATAAAAGTATAGCAGCCAGCGGTGCGACAGTTAAATAAATTCCAAAAAGAAAGATTTGACACTCGTGTTATAGCTGCATGGCAAGAAAAACTTTTAGAACTGGAAATATTCTTGATCATAAACAATCTGGGAGACCAAATGAAAACAATCCTACATTTTCAGTAAGAAGATCTGACGAATTATTAATACCGCGTTCTACTTTACATTGATAAATAGTTGGTGATGACTATAAATCGTGGAAGCCAACAAAAGTACAATATTTATCTGAAGAAGATCATGTGAAACGAGTTGAATGTTGCGAACAAATATTACAGAAGTACGATAATAACTTGAGACGCGAAAAATTATTTTTCTCTAATGAGTGTGCCATCTATACTGAGGGCTACATTCAAATGTCGTTTTGGTCCAAAGAAAATCTACACTTCTGGGAACAAATCAGCCAGAATCCTCCAAAAGTTATGGTTTAGGCTGCTATGTCAGCAAAGAACCTCATTGGCCCCTTTTTCTTGACTGGTGGTGTGACATCAGAGAGTTATATCGATATCCTTAATAATAAGTTTGTTCCTGCTTTAAGAGAGAAGGGGATGCTTATGTCCTCACATTTTCAACAAGATGGGCAGCTGCTCACACTGCAAGAGTGACAAGGGAATACTTGACGGAAACCTTCCAGGATAGGTGAGTTGGGAAATTTGGACCAACACCGTGACCAGCCCGAAGTCCAGATAAAACCCAAAATTATTACACAGAAGACCCATGATGTCAATGAATTGAAGGCAATTGTCACACAAGAATTTCTCAACTTTCCACTAAATATTCTTCATACCATTAATAACCGTACATTCCGCCGGTTTCGTTTGTGCATTGAAAAGAAAGGATGCAAGTCGATCTCTACTATGATACATGAACATTGTAATTGAACATTTGTATATTTCTAGTTATCTGTGTTTATAATAATAAATTTATCCATGTAAATATTGTTATGTTTTATAAACTTCTATGTCGTAGTCACTTATGGGACACCATGTATATATTTATTTATGTACCTACATACTAACTATAAAAAAACAAGTATATAGACAGTCAAAATAAAATTTGTATCATAAAAGTTTTGATTTTAAGTCTTATTTATGAACCAAACAATTAAAATTTAATTTCATACAATGTATATTATACATTGTATGAAATTAAATTTTAATAATTTCAATACATTATACCAAAAATATAAGATTGCAGTAATAACACAATAATTATTCACATACCTCAGTTTTATTCTCTTTCCGATCGATATTAGTCTAAAATAAATATTGCAATATACATATAAAAAATTTGTTCTAAAAATACTGAAGTGTTATTCATAAAGCCAACTAGCTATCATCAGAAAGAAATTGCTTTCTCTGTCATTAAAATATACAAACAACACGGCATCACAAGATAATTATACTTAATATGTAGATGAGGCATCTGCCTTAATGTGCATCATATTTTTAAAAAATAGTTTCTTATTGATAAAAACTTAATAATACGCGTATTTTTATTAAAGAAGCTTATTATTTAACTATTGTACAACTGTGAATAGAAATGCTTTCCAATATCTAATTTTATTTGCATTTCAACGTCGATAAATAATGTAGGGATGTATTTCGGTGTATATTTATTAGGTTTCAACACAAATTGTCAGGCAACATTTGAACTAACTAGCCTAATAGTATTTGGATTTCTTGTACCTACCTCCACATCATAAAGCATTTATACTACAGACGAAATCACGAATGTAATTTAAATTTTACAAAAGAGAAATTCGGTATATGAAAACATCAGAGACAAATATTAGGGATGATTTCAAAAGAAATGCATTTTCAGCTAAATTTAAAGAAATAAATACTTGATTTTATGTGTTTAGGACAGTGTTTTTATTATTAGCCTTCCGCAGGTCTGAAAAAATACTCCTTGAATAATATTTATATCACTAATGAGTGGGGGAGGGGAGATTCGTCATTAGAAAAATAATATGTTCTACAGATGATATTCTGATATAAATATCTTTTATAAATTTTTTTAAATTAGCGGGTTAACATTTTAAAATACAACAAAAAAGTGAAAAAATAGTTGTTTTCTATTTTAAACTTAATTATTATTGGGTAACTAATTGTAATCAGTATGAAAAATCAATTATATTACTAAAAAAAAGTTAACAAAACAGTGTAATAGTAAATATAATCGAATTTAGAGTAAAACATTAATATTATAAAGTGCGTAGGTATTTTATTCCTATTATGTAGTCTACCAATCAATGATTTCAACATTAGCTGAACCTACTGAGTTTATTTCAGGTTTCTTGGACAATTAGCGACCTACATATCATCAGATCAATGACTACTTAGAATTTCATAAATAAATGATAAACCTCGAAAGAAAAATTGATACAAACATTACAAACATCTAAGTTGACTTTATATAAGAAAAGAAAATTGTGTAGATTATCAATGCCATTATTTCCTGGCACAGACAAACTTTAGAAATTCCAATGTCGAAAAATGTTATGCAACTCAACCACCATTTCTGAGCTAATAAAACTTAACAATCAAACCACCCATCATCCCACCAATTATTATTGGTATGGTTTACATAGGTTGATGCAAATATTTGTTGTCAAATTTATTGTGTTTTAGTCTTTATTACTTATGCATCTACATTAGTTTTCATTTGAAATGTCTGCATAAAGGGATGTGAATCAAGAAAGACACACTATTATTGTATTATGTATATATTATATTTTATCGATTTTTAGCCAACAAAATCGGTAGTGGCTATCTGTATAATAATAAAACGGTATACTACCTATCTATCTTATTGATGAAACTTTAAAAAAACAATTTAACTTAATTAATGCAATAAAACCACGATATTTATTGATTTTTAGAGACAGTTCTACCAGCAGCAATGGTGTTCTTCAAACGAGGTTCAACACGATTAGACATAAAAAAAGAATTTGGAAATAATGCCAATCTATCGATGCAATAATATTTATGACCAAAAGAGGAAGATTTTGATTTTAAATTAATTACCTAGTAGGTACGGATATCGTTCACTAAATTATCCCATAAAATACATACAGATCTGCCTATTAGAGTCAAATAAAGACTGAGAAATAATGATATCTTTATAAAACAGTCTTAATAATGGCCGATTAAAAATTAATATGGATTCGTTGAGATATAGAAATATCTACCACTTAGGGATCTATTTTCACATTAACTTTAGGGAACAGAATCAAAGTGGATTAATGGAAATGAAAGCTTCTTGATTTCAATTAAATGAATTGATGTCGGAGTTTAAATTGTTATTTTTAGATTAGATTTTGTATTAATAATTTCATATTCAGCAAAGTTTTTCACAGTAAAAGTTTTCACAAAAGTACTCTGATTATATCAAAAAGTAAAACATCTTAGGTACTACATAAATTCATCTTTTTTACTACAATCTTTTGCTAAGAACACACTAATTAATCGTGTTCCGAATCAGTTCTAGCTATGGATTCTAAGATTCTAATAAGAAAATAGATTCAATTATTTATAGATCGATACTGTCAGATTTGAATATTAAAATGCTCTGACTCCATGAAGAGCATGAAGATGCACTATTCGTTTGTATCAGTGAAATTGAAATAAATTTCTTCGTTATATTATAGTGAAAATAAAATAACTTCTATTACGTTTCCCAGGGTTGTCCTCTATCTAAAATTGAAATCGGACGGCATATAGAGAGTGGAGTGAGGTGTAAGAAACCATAGCAAACAAGGGAGTGCATAAATAAGGGTCGGTGGCACTCCATTATTTTGAAAAATTTTCTGCGTTTTAATATTTTTAAGAATACAAATGTTTGTTAAATGAAGATATTTCGCCTGAAATACTTAACATTATAACAACCGCTTTCAAACTAATTTTGTGCCATTTTTGGAATAATTAAAAATATAATCCCAGAGGCAACAAATTGGAACACTCGGGACGTCTCGACGATAAGACAAATGGCAACCACACGTTCCATAAAGACGAAGCGTCCACCCTAAACAACGTAGGTACTACTTACAAAAGTGAGTAGGAAGACTTACAGAACTTAATCTATGGTCATGTCATTTACATATTCAAATTCGACAAACTGACAATTAAGGAGATCCCCTTCATGCATCAACTTTCTCCTATCAATGTAACTGGTTGGTCGTTAGAAAAACTAAGCAACATTTCTGGAATAGACCATGCAATACATAAAAATGTCAAATCAAATTGATTCCCACATTAAACATGACAGATCGATAAAGATCTTTGTCTAGTTTTCACATTATTCCCACCGACCAATAAAGATCAAAATGATTAATTTTATTGCGAAATGACCCTCAACTTCTTCATCTTGCCAAGTTGTTTTTCAGCTAATTCATACAAATCAAAGTAAAATGCAGTTGCCTTTTGTATATTAACCTTTCAAACATCTTATTCAGCTAATCAAATTTAGTTTTTTCTGCTGCTATTAAGTTCAAACAAAACAACAACAACAAAACTTTAGAAGCAAACAACAAACTAACTAATTCGATATCTTGTAAAAGCCACTCTCCTTTCAATGACGGCCATTCATGTAGTACCTACTCGTAGATGCATACAATAAAAGTAGACTCACCATTTCCTTATAAGTTGGATAATAGACCTGACTGATCAACGGGAAATTGTCTCGACCCAGACGATTCCGAATCATAACTAAATGCGAGAACTAAAACAAGAACATAATAGGCAGGGGTATCTACATAGATCATTAATTTGCTTCATCTAACTAAGTACTAAAGGTAGGTAGAAAACTGAATATTGTTAAAAATGAATACTAAACAGAAAAAATATAATTATTAAGTCTGATTGATTGTAGTTGACATTGGCGGGTATGCGATGCTTTCCTTCATGAGTACGAGAATTATATTATAGCAAACTTTCTGGGCCATTGGAGGTAAACATTTAAAGTTAAAAAGCTCGATAACTAATTGATGGCATAATAAAAATTTTAAAAATTAAATAAATGTATGAATTTCTAGGAAAGATATAGGATGTATTTCTGGAGTTTTAATTATTTCAATATAACATTATTTAGAACGATAAATACCACAAAAATACTTTAATAATATCTTTTTAAATAGTCCAGCAAAACCAAATACAAAATCGTACAAGAAATCGTGCATAATTTAGTATGCATAATCAAAATATCTATGCTGAGTGCTAACAAGGTCGTCATTTCGATATTGATGGGCCGACCGATCATGACTGCACCGGCCGACGCGTAACTAAACCCTGGCCACAGGCACGTCATTATCCCCAAAGAAAAAAAGATTGATAATACATAAATTAGTATTCAAAACGTCAGCACAACTACAACTCGGTTAGATGTCTCACAATGTAAACTGCAGCAGTCTTGAGACCAGAACGATGGTGCGCATCATTCAAAGTTACGACTGAAAATAGCCTCTATCCATCCTCCAATAAAGTTAAGATTATAAATTTGAACACTTCAGCTTTAAGAGTACCCAAGATATTAGCTATCCTTCTTATTTAATTAGTTAACTACACATCAGTAAACAATATCTATTCATAAATCAAATAGAGAAACGAAAAGGCCAACCTACCACCCACGCTCTGTCCATCATATTATAAACTGCAGGAATTCCATTAATGCCAGGAATGCCGCCATAGAGTAGGCCGACGATCGTATTCCGCCAGTCCTCACTGGCGTCAACTGGATGCTGTCTAATCAATACAAAGTCAGGAGAAAAGCATCTGAAAATAAAACACCAAAGGTAGGTACCTACCTAATACAACATCATAAAATGAACCTTCCAGGTCGATACTGAGCAATGAATAATGCTCCGTCCTATGACTTGATACAGGTAAGGAATCTACTATGATATTAAACAAAAGAAAGACATGGAACATCCGCATTCATCTCTCCAATGAATGTTATTAAATCAAGCACAAGACATACTTGAATCATACCATATGAACCTAATTTTCCTATATTAAATAATCCGTACTTACTTAATTATTTTGGTTCCACTCCTATCGCCTTTTAAATCCACTAGACAGCCCTGTTCTGAAGAAATAGCCAAACTAAGTTCATGAAATTGAGCCTAAAATTGAAAGACAAAACACTCCAAATAGAAATCATCATTTCAGTTCTGACTCAAGATAAATAAGACGTGAAAAGAGTGAAAAGTTGTTAAAAATTAAAACTTCTTTTTAATATACTATTTTAGTGTGCGACTATGTATAGTTAAAATACGATATTTTAAGTACAACTAAATTAAAAAAACAACTTTTTGCAATTTGCTCTTCTTTTCGAAGTGATTTTTTTAAACATACAAATATGTTGACGTGACAGTTTTGAAAAAATAAAATCAAACGTATCTTAACAGAATCATCTTTGTGAAATCTAACAACTAAGCAACTTATCAGCAAACAAAAACACATCTTTTAATTTTACCATCCAGAAGTTCGGTTAGAGTTTATTAACCCCACCCCCCCCCCGGCATCAATGTGTAAAGGTG
>JAUYWI010071832.1:0-14264 GCA_034780595.1 Parotoplana pacifica | reverse complement strand
AATGTTATTTAGTTTGCATTTTACTCCATTTCAAATGTATAGAAGAACCTACGTATGGCAAAACAACAAATACCTTCCTGTACAAAAGCATTTGGTGCACATCATTAAAAACCATTATCATTTTCTTCATCCGGTCCTCCTTTATGATATATGCATTATCAAGGTAAACATTGGGTACCTAACTACATAATAGGATTGGTAATAACAGATCTACAAGTCACATAATCACATTAACTTTAATGTCTCGTAGTTCTAATAGAAAAAAAATCAATGTTAAATAATTTATAGAGACAGGACTAACAAAGAGGGGGTAATAGTAACTTAACTCTTTAAAAAAAACATAATCTTTATAAGTAGTTTCCACAACAACCTGTTTCATTGTGTTATTTTATCACTGTTTACAATTACGCCAACAAATTTTGGTTGTTAGGGCTGTGATTAGGCCGGGCTGACGAGACTTAATTGAGGCCGGCACAGCTGTCCTGGGCTATCATTAGCGAGTAATATAAATAAGTAGTATATTGCTAACAAAGAGTACCTGTGTTTATAGTATAAGTCTTATCATATTAATTGGCCTGGACCTGCTTTGGCAGTGTGAGTGCCATTTAATAAAGAAACAGGCTTTCCAATATATTTTCTCTCTTCTTACGCCAAGAAATTTTGGTTGTTTGGACAACTGTAGATACCTACCCTAGCAAACAAAAAAAGCGGCATAATTAGAGGACATTCAATAAAATGTTGACTGCAAAACACTGCAATGATACCATTTCCTATGGTGGATAAGGATTTTGACCTCATTTCATATTTTGAACAGCTAGTCAGTCAACTCTTAGGAACGATAATTCATTCGTTCTTATGGAAAGCATTTCAAGTGGAATTTATAGTTTTAATTATTTTGCGTACCACGGTCTTTACATCCAGATACATTATGAATACCTATCATACCAAATTCCACTAATCAACCTCTGATTATTGGTTGTCCAAATCAAAGACATCTGAATCCTCATCTAAAAAATCGGAATTGAACTGAAACAACAGCAGCAGCTGCCCCCAAACAAATACCGATAAAGCTGTGATAATTTTTCTAATCACACATTAGGCAAATTTAGTAGACATAGAACGACTGTGTCGCTGAAACTTTATTACCAAAAATTAATTTATTAGTTGTTTATTTTATAATTTGATCTGGATTGACACTGAACATGACAAAATGTCGGATTTTTGCGAGGTATATCCGTCATACTCCCTTCATGAATCAGCCATTTCAAGTTGGTATTATGTAGATCTTGATCATTTATTATTGCTTTCCAAGTTAGTTGTGACCTTGACATATCAATCGGTTTTAATGTATGTAAAATGCCTATCCGTCGGTTCCTCTACGTCTAAGTAGGTATTTGTGTAATGTTCAATGGGTACTTGGTAAAAGAAATAAAATGATCGATATTAAAGGAATTTCAATACGTTGAACCTTGGAATGCACATTGTAAAGAAACAAACCTAATATAAAGACATTTAGGCAAATAGGAAGCAAACTAACACATAACACAATGACGATTCCACATTCTTAACACAATCATCTAGTAGATTTAACGATTGCAGAAGATCAGATATGTTGATAGTATTACCATAACAGATGCACATTCCAGTTCAAAACTGTGAAAAATTCTTATAAAAAAGAAAATACCGATACAAAACTGGTTAATTTTCTTGTTGAACTATACTCAGTAAGAAGAAACGTTCAGTGAAAAATATGTAAAGACTGGTCAGTGTTAAAAACAACGGTTTCATTTCAACATCTAGGACATTTTATTTATAAATCTAAAATGGATTTAGCACAGGACTAGCTTTGTTAATAAATCATTATAGTTAGAAAACCAATATATCAGTTTATCAGAGAGCCAAAATCGCAAAATCCTCATGAAGACATGGACTATACTATACCTTCACATCAGCTTAATATTTGTAAAATAGTTTTCTTAATCCTTTACCTGTTTACGAAGCCACTTAAGTATTAGTGCAAACAATTTTCATGTAAATTTTGCATCTACAGGGTTGGCCTTTAAAAACAGTAACAAGCTTTTTTCATCTTTTTAAACAAAATTTAGTCAACCTAGGCGGGCTAAGCTCAATTCTTCTTCTTTTAGTTAATTAACTTTGATATCTAAAAATATCGAAAAAGTTTGTTCATACCTGTATAAATAAACGAAATTTTGTGGGAATCTTTAATAAACCCATATTTTCAGGTTTCACCAATTTAATTCAAATTAGCCTTTGTAAAACAGAATCACGGTATTCTTCAGAATTTATGTTGATTTCAACAACAATAGAACATTTCTATTAAGTCATTTTCCTAAATAATTTCAGACAAACGTTACTTTTGTAAAGAAAAACCGACTTCTTATTTTCAAACAATTTTCTCCATGATGATTCTCAATTGGTATGAAATGTAAGAGGCTACAAAACGCTCTGCTGCGCGGATAAGATAACATTTTTAAGGTCGGTTAATGGTGCGTTAAAATGTAGTTTAAAAATCTATTTAAATGTCAATTTCTGAAATGTAGAATCATGTTGTTGGTATCCCACAAAATGCAAGGAGCTAATTAGATAGGTACAACTATACCATGTCTTCTAAAGATTAAATACCCTAATAGTTAAGATTGTTTAGTAGGAATGGCAACACATTATCTTTTACGCTCTCTTGTTGGTTACTTATCAATCAATCTTTGGTAAACTACACAAAATAAAGATATGTAAATACTAATACATCATTAGAAATACAACGTGTCTAGTAAAATTTACATAAACCCAAAACAGTCAATCAAAAATAATTTCTTATCCAACCATAAAAAAAGTATCAAAGTTTAAAACACAAAAATAAAGATGATTTTATCTTAACTATATAGATACGTGGAGAAGGAATGGTCAAAGCAATTCTGGAAGGTCGATTTCTAGGGAAACGTGGAAGAGGAAAACCAAGAAAAGGGGTGTTTGAAGAATTCAAACCAAACACCTATAGAGAATTGTAGGACCGGGCAGAAAACCGAGAAGGATGGTGAAAGTGGATGCCATAGAATTTGAACCTACCTAATAACTAATTCGGCAGAACACACACACACACACACACACACACACTGAGAAGAGTGCACCTGCTACCCTAATGTATAGTAAATAGATTACCGGATTACCTATGTATACCCAAATACAGTAGACGTTTGACAAAGGAAAAGTTGACATAGTAGAAATTTGTGAAATATTTTCCTTTGTTTGTGTATTATTTTTTTAATATCAATCATGTCAAGCGAATCGTATACCGCATTAGAAAAACAATATGTTAGATTTAGTAAAGGAAAGAAGGTTTTAACGTCAAATAAAAATGACATGGCTATAATATTAATTACCTATATATATATAGATGCGTAGCTCCAACATGGAATGTAGAAGTTGGTGATATTAATAGGTATCTTATTTGATCAACCAATAATAACTATAAAAAGACTAGGAACAGGCATAATTGTGTTCTAAGCCGTGTTCCTAATTTACATGTAAATAAGAACGCAGTTTTGTGCTTAATTTTCGTGAAATCAAATTAAGTCAAGAACGGGCTTAAAAACATTGTTCTGTGCTAGAACAGCTTCGTGAATTCGCCCCAAAGAGATTGTTACTCTTCAGCAACTAAAGACTGGACATCTAACTTCCTCCAGGGACTTTCTGTTTAAAATCAATAAGTTTAGTCCCAACTGTCCTGGCATTCCTGAAACCCTTACTCATATTCTAGCTTGCCCCAGCTATGGCAGGAACCGTGAAGAGTCCTGGATAACATTCTGAAGGAAATTGGCTCTTTCGATATGGTGCTGACTATGAATGGCTCTGCGGACGAGGGCACCAGGAACGGCGAGGTAGCTTGCGTCACGGAATGGAGAGGCTGAAAAGTGGTTAAGAGGAATGCCGCTTGGAAATGGTGCAACTCATTTGTAGCTGAAAAGATTGCCTTTCTTTCTGCCCTCAATGTGATTATAGATCTTCATCCAAGTAGTGTCTTGATCTTGAGCGATAGCCAAGCTTTACTCATGCAGATTGTCCTGCAGTGGGTTCCGAGCCACGTGAGAATTAAAGAGAACGAATGGGCCGACGAAGAAGCCAACAAAGCTAGGAAAAAGATCAGACGAATATTGAGATCGAGTTTGATAGTGCTAAAAGGAAGATTTACAGTTAAGTCAAAGGGGAGAAGATCAAAGATGAGAGAGCGGTATAGAATTACCTATAGTGAATTTGTTAGAAGATCAGAAAGTATTGACAGAAAAAGCAAAGTTATTATTGCCCAATTCCCTGCCGGCCACTTCCCTAAAACCAAATACTACTGACACCGTATTGGTCTGAGAGATGACGCTAGATGTGACGACTGCAGGGAAAACGAACTCAAGGATCATTGACTTTCGTACCCTAGATGGGATCTCACAGGCTTTTGAAAACAGTGCATTGGCTGCTGAAGACGATGCGTCGTCCCAAATGGTTGGAAATGTCATCGGACCAGTAGGCGTAGCTGCAACAACAACAACAGCAACCATCCATGCTTTGCCTCTACAGTGACCTGTGACACGGGGTTGTGATGTTACTCAGCCATGGTCAAGCGAGCGTGGAGTGTGTTTTCCATCAATAATTCAGTGTTCATACAGAGCTAAGAGATGACTTTAGCCATTTTCATTAATTAACGGTCGCTGATTTTGAAACGTTTGCTAATAATATTTCACTATTTTTTAGCATTTTGCGGTTTGAAAATTCTTTGTGACAGTACGAGAATATTATACATTCAGTGTTTTTCATAAATAAATAGCGTATTTATTTTTAGACATTTGAATGTTTCGAAAGGTCATTTAATGAAACGTAGTTTAGAGAAATGACAGGTCTAACTTATCTTCAAGCAGTGAGAATGGCGCAAAGCAGAGAAAAGTGGCGGTTCATGGCAGCCAACCTCTACAGGCGACGACACTGATGATGATGATGATGAGTTTAGAGAGAGCGTTTATGCAGTTTTAAGTGCTGGTCCGAGAAAGCAATTGTGTGTTTATATTTGGGAACCTAATTTCTTTACATTGAGTGAGGTTACAATTGAAGGAGTTAACACTTTAGATTTAACCATAGCAAGTTTCGTTAAATAAAGGAAAAGTGTTGATTTTTCTCATTAATATACTAATGAGAAAAATAAAGACTTTCTGTAAATAAATAAAAAAATAGTTAACTTCGCCAAATGTCTTAGTACCAACTGTGGCCTTCTTCTTCAATGTACAACAGCTATCGGAAGACGACTATCAGCCTTCATCAGCTTCCTTCTGTGGGTCTGACCTCACTCATTGTCTGGGATTGAACAACATTCTTTTTGTTGGGTGGATAATATCTAGTCCTATGGCAATTGGCCGCTAGCTCTCTATGAGCATAGCGCGTCCTATAATAACCAAATTCGATCAGTAGACTGAGCTTTGCCATGTTAACAAGCGGTGCAGTGGTTTTCGAACCAAATTTTTTGTTCTTTATTTCTTCATCACTGATAATGGACCCTTAACCAAGTTAAAATTTCAATGAAGTTTGGCACATATTAAGTGTTGGAGGGACTATAAAAATCCGTTTTAGTTTTGTTGATACACCCTAGCAACCGCCTAGAAACGAGTACTATGTGTTAATACATTGTATAAAACGAAACTTCACCGATTTAACTTAAATTCGCCATAATGAAAGATAGCAATAAAAATTACATTAATACAATGTATGGTTTATGAGATACATAATTTTAAAGTGATACATTTGCAGTTTCTGTTAATTTATGGTGCAAAATATTTTTATAGAGAAACTGCGAATAGATTTTTTATTAAAATTATCTATTTATTTAAAATATATAAATAAAACAAATACATGAAATATGATTGGCCAAAAAGGCCTAAAAGATGGTTAGCTCTACAAAAAAATTCCAGAAAACATGAAATAAATAAAATTAAATATGGTTAACTGTGGTACTTAGGTTGGTATGACTCTAAATAGAGATATTATTGAGTAACTAGGTATTTCAGTACATGAATTAAATTATTTTTTTAAAAGATTTTAGAGCTAACAAAGGCGAGAAAACGAAAGATATATTAATTGCAGTTCAAAATTTCGCTAGTAACAATGATCTAACGATCATAGTTTTCTTAAACTATGTTTATTTTCGACTTTGTTCGCTCTAAAATCTGAAAAAATAATTTTATTCATGTATTGAAATGTGTAGTAACTTACTAATATCTATTTAGAGTCATACCCAGCTAAATACCATAGCTAACCATATTTAATTTCATTTATTTTTCAAGTATTTTTGTGAGAGCTAACAATCTTTTATGTCTTTTTGGCTAATATTATATAGATAACGCTGATTAGAAACATTATATAAGGTAATAATAATTGTGGCTAATTCGATATTTACATTGTCTAAATATATTGTAATTATTTTTCTATTGGAAATGTTCAGCATTTTGGCAAAAACACAGGAATAACGTGTATTTCAACGATTTGTTTGGTTGTGATTATAAGGTGATTGTGTTATTTGACTATGCTTTAAACGTCTTAAATAAGCTTTATTTATTAATTTTGTAGGTTAAATTGAAGAACGGCTACACCCCTGAATCATATCTACAAATTAGTGCTAAGAGTACGCACCGTAATGATAGTTTTGCCAAAAATCAGATTTCTATTTCAAACTTGGTTACTGAATGTGGTTCACCGACATCATCTGAACCTAGCCAAGGTAAAACACCCATTTGACTCAATCTGTTGTATTGATTCTGTCAACTAATTTCTATGTAGCAATTATTCTACTTTTTTCATAAATAAAGAAATTGCGCTTTGGTTAATCTATTGACATTAATTTTGATTTTAAATTTGGATCATTTTCACAGATTTTGTGATACTGTTAAGAGTACAGAGTTTATTTTTAGGAACTGGATTTCCTTCACTAACCACCGCAACAAGCGTGGACAAATCACGATGGTACCATCTTTCTGATACCACTCGTATTAAAATGGCGGTCACGGTGGAACAACGGGAGCCTGACAATGTATTTAGCAACGATGGCCACCAGAAGAGTGGCAGTATGTTCTCCAGAAGTGGCTCAATGAAATCTATACGAAGATCACAACAGCATTCTACTACGTCCGATATCCACGAAGAGTGAAGTTTAAAATTCGTTTGTAGTTTTATTTTTTGTGAACGAATTACCGATGAATGACAGATAAAAACTCTGATTATAAACCTAGAAATATGAATGATTATATTTTGTTTTTTATCAATGTGAATATACAGGATGGGCTAGAAGTCCCTACGACTTTATAAAACCCTAATTTTAGGGCTATTTTTAGATTGTTTTTTCTAATAGATTGAACCCCCTCCCGAAGGTTACTTAACCCCTCTGAAAAAATAAACAGTCGTAAGGAGTTGTAGTTCATCTTGCAAGCGATCAACTTTCTGAATTGTGGCTAAAGCATCCAGTAGAAAATATTGTTTTTTATAAATTTAAAACCGTTAAGTAAATAATTTGGTTTTTAATACTTAACTTAATTAGATTCTAAAATATGAAAAGCCCATTAAATTTTGAGAACAGCAGTTAACTTTGTAGTATTCATTTGGTGAGAAACAATGTTTATGAGAACGAAGTCTCTCCATCAAATTACCGGATATAATAGCACTTTGTACTTTTTATTGTTATTGTAAATGTGCGTGCATTGTTTTCTTTTCATAGCATATTTACTAAAAAAAATATTTGGTCACTCGTGTACTTACAAAAATTTAATTAGTTCTCGATGCTTCATAGATAATAGTGTCTACATTCTTATTTTGCTACGCATATCGATGACACTTTGACGTTTTAGCCTGACAATAGACATCCGACCCTATTCACTACTACCTGGAAGTGTTTTTCTTTACTTGTTTGTCAATTGTATAATTGGGTTTCTTATGTATTAAGCCGTTTTTAGCTATCCCATTATTTATATGATGCCATTTAATCACTTCACTATTGTCAAGTGTGGAAAACACAACTTAGTTTTCAATATTAAAAACTTAATACCTAACCTGTCCCTCTATTGATCCATGCTTCAACTTAAAATTTGTAAAGCTTTTATAATTCTACTAACACTTGATAGTTGTACTTACTTTGAAAGTCAATTTATAATCACAATTTAAGCTAATGGCAATTAGCTGTTACTTTAAAACAGTTTTGCTTAAAATAGCATAGTTGGAAATGGTCCATTTTAATTTCTCTAAGAAAAGTAACATGTTTGAAATCATTTGAAACTACATATTTAAGGGTAGTACTACTTCTAAAGAGTGCGTTTCTTTAAAATTATGACATAGTAACTACAGAGCTGATAGTTACACTAATTACAGAATACCGAGTCGAGTTGATCAGGACTATTTATTCCTTAGGCAAAAAGAATTGTATGGCTTTTTCATTTTCATCTGTTTGGGTATTTGATTGTTGGCTTATTTGATTTATTTTTTGTGATATTTTAGTTTAATGCTTTTTGTCTTCTAGTATCCAATGTAAGTTAAATCTTATTAAAAAATTATTTTACTACTTTTTTAGGATAATTATCTAAAACTTAAGACTCACAATAGCAGCTCCGAAGTTAATCAGTACAGCTGTGTGAATACAATTTTAATATAAAATGGTATTTTACTGTACTTTTATAAATTTCTATTTGTACTGAGCATGAAAAGTAAAAACATTTACTTTACCTGGAACTATAAATTCAATATTTATAAATATCATAATATTTTTCAAATAGTATGTACGGAATATGACTAAAGATCTTTCCATTCATGTTTTTTTAATGTTTTAAACAGAGATTCAAATGTGCCTTTGTCCATAAATTGGGTACCTATGATAGATATTAATGTGATACAACTCTGTTTATTTTTACTTCAGTTTTGCAGACAATATTGCAGAAACTACAATATTATCCAAATTTATTTATAATTAAATATAAAAAATATAAACGCGTTATAAACTATAGAAAGTTACAGTCATAAAATTTGTATGCCATGTTCAATAAATTAATGAACTTTGGGCATGCCTCCATTCATTTCATGTGTGGCTCCTGTGGGTTGCAGAATTTACCTAGATAAACAAATGAGGAATAGTGGTATCACTGGAAATTGAAGGGGGGCTAGTCATTGATGAATCCGGAACAGTACATATCTCTTAATATAGATATTGAATGTTTTCTGTGTCATAGCTCTTTTTATGTAATTCGTAGACCACCATAACTTGTATTGAATGCAAAAATCCCTGTATGCTAGCGTGTCTTGGATCTTCTGCATTTTATCCATAAAAAGTGAATACTTATATTTTATCATTCCAATGTACAAAATGTATTTTTTGTATGTAGAGACTTATTTTTATTGTCAAAAGTGATTTATTTTTAAGCTCCATGTGGATTTGTAACCATATTTTCTATATTGCAGATAACAGGTTATTTAGGGATTTTGAACAAAATTCTAACTTTTACTAAAACACAATAAAATGATCTCCATCAATCTTTATTATAATATTTTTACATGACGACCCCAAAAATAACCTAAAAAATGTTAGCTCTTCGCCGGATTTACACTTTGCTCACTCATAATAGGTCCAGCTCAGGGTGTTTTCTGAGATTTTTAATTTTGCCTAATTCCATGCCTGATACTAAGTACCCACTCTTAGGTAATATGGAAAATACGGTATTTGCAGATATTTTTGACTACTTAAACAGTTTCTGTTATTGTCATAGATTTAGATATTTAGTATTTTAATTTAATATTTATTGTCTAAATTTATGCTATTGCAAGTTAATAACTTTTGATAAGGTTTAACTGCGTATAAATTATATTTTTATGCAGTAACAATAGCAATATATTGATTTCCCTTGGTGTGTTGACCCTAGGGTGATTTTACTTTTCTCATCTAAGATGTTGGGGGGGGGGGTTGACCCCCGTATTACGATTATGAAGATCTAGAATATTGTTTTTTTAAATGACAATAATTTGTTATATCGGAGACTGAGGAGAGAGAAAATCTTAGTTTGTGGTTCGAATCTCCATCAAAGTACATGATATTAAAATACATTTATTCTATCAAATTAAAAGCAGTGATTTGTTTTATATTTGGGTAATTACTAATATACTACCTTACTTGTTAATGCTATTATTTACCTAATTTGTACACTACTAGTTCAAATAAAATAAAATGTTTTGTTGTATTCAGTTAACTTTCTACAAATTCATTTGTTAAATATTAGACATTTTTAGTTTACTTTATTTGTTTAGCTTATAGTGTCAATTTGATTTACTAATTTATTGGTGAGTTTTATTAATTTTTCTGTTTTAGTTACCGCCTACAACATAATAACATGGAGTTTTTAAGCTATTATTAATTTATGATTTTGTCTATCACGCTAAGAATGCTTTATTAATTTATTGTATTTATATTGCTAATAATTATTATATGACAGTCATTTTTTTCCCAGGATTGTATAATTTAATTGTACTCTTGGTCGGTTTGTTTTTTCGATTTAGGTAGTATGCTCCTAAAGGATATTTTTCGTGTTGAGATGTGCATTAGCATATTGTTCTACGTGACAAATTTTGTTTTAGCAACTCGTATGAGGTGTCATAGCTGCACTTTGTCACTATAAACTAATACTAATGATTTCAGATCGAATAGTAGGTCAATAGTGTACTAACAATTCTCTTTTTTACTGGTCAAGACGACATTAACAATACCTAAGTTTAAATTAGTAAAATTTTATACATACCTATAGTTTATTTTTCTATAGGTCACATTATTTGAATTGTTTTAGTTGGAAAAATTCAATAACAAAATAATTTGTAGGTGGCTTGTATACTATTATTTAGAAGTTTATTGCATAGTTATAAACGCTTTTTTCACATGTGTATATAGATTCCGCCTCCAGAATATCATTTTTTCTTAGTTACCGATTAGGCACACATGTAGGTCCCAGAAATGGTTTATTCATAAATTCATCCCCTCGAAATGAAAGTTGAATATCATTTTAATTTTATTTAATTTCACTATTAAAATTAGGATCGGAGACTTAATGTAATATCTATTTTTAAATAAACAGTTAAAATGTATATAACATTTGTTTTGGATAAAAATAATAAAAAAATAATAATTTAAACAACTTTTATGTGGCAGGTTGCATTTGGAAAATGTGATATTGATTTTATATTGTTTTTTTTTATGAAAACCGCGAAATTGAGTTTGAAAAAATATGGGGAAAGGGAAATATATTTCACACCTTTCTTTGAGCAATCTACTTTTGCAGCTAATATAAGCAGTACATCATGGTGTGCTTTTAATGAATGAGGACCCTTATGTAAGGGGGACCTCGCAAACACTTGTTTTTACTAAACGATCTAGAAAAGAATAACGTCTTATATGGGATATCCTGTGATATATGCGAAAGGTTAAGTTTGCATATATGCTAATTGATGATCATGAACCAAGTAGCTAAGTGTATTGTATCACCCAGTGTTATTTTCATTATTTCGGTGTATGTACGTACTGTAGGTAGTTTACCTTGATTTATCAAATTCTACATCAAAAGTTTCTGCATTATTGACTGGGCTCCAGTAGCTTTTGATTCATCATAATGCTTCAACATATTATTCTATTTATATATTCTTAATTGAACCAAATTCATGTGCACATGATCGATGTACACAGATTTTGTTGTTGATTATCTGATTACTCGAAAAATATGACAGGAAAGTTGAAAGCAATTGGTAAATACAGTTGAGATATTTAAAACAAAAATATTAATTAAATCTGTCTGTCTGAAATGTAACATGACAAAATGTGAAAAATATTCCCCTTCAATAATCTATTATATATATATATCTTATTCTTGATTTTGAAAAATAAAGATGAATATATTCTCTTTAAGTTACTAGCTGATGTATAATTCATATCCTGTGGTTCTTTGTGTTATTAGAGTTCGTTGTCAATTATGACAAGTAATCTAAATCTATTCGTCAATTTCGGGAAATATGGTCGGTTTGATAGTAGTTTAATTGCACATTTAAAATTTGCCAATAGGTTTTGCTAGTGGAGGGACAGCAGTAGAACTATTTTCTGTTTTACTTTAAAAAAAAGATAAACCATAGAATATAACTAAGATTTTATTTTACTGAAATACGACAAATACCATAATTATGGTAGAATTCATTTTAGAATAGTAATTAATTGTTCAATTTAGAATATTAATTTCAATAATCTTTTTGTATACAAGTTATTCTTAGGCGAATCTTATGCAGAATTGTGGTATTGTGAATTATTGAAATAAAATTATTTATGATACTAATATCTAATAAATGCAAATTTGTTTATACATTTTGGTCCATTTGACCCATTGCATTGTATTATATTCAGAACAGTTTCCAATCAATCGTGTGGAAATGGCAGGAAACATGGTCTTCCATTTTATGATAGATCAAATACGAAAATGATTCATTTTTTTGTAAATTTATGTTTTAATTATTTTTTGTTAATTTATTATGGAAGTAGGCATACTGTTCTAAGGTTTTCAATTATAGTTGGTTCTATTTTTTTAGGGAATTGTTCTCTGTGTTATTTTTATATGATTATTTTTTTCAAATTTTAGTATGCAGAAGTCGGATCCATTAATGATCAAAGAAAAGGATGCACAAGATCATGTGGTTGGTGTTTCTCAATCATCTGCTCAAGTCAGTATTCAATATACTTACTTTTTACGAGTATAGAAAATTCATATTCAGGTAATATTAATGCCTGAAGCTGACACTATTTTGCTCATTGGCTTTTTTCATAAAGGGTGGTGTCTTTGACTTTAACTCATCAGCTCGTGTGCTAATAGGTTCCTTTTTGGTCTCCTTCAACAGATCGTCTTCTTGGGGCAGCTGTTCGGGTCGCTTTCAAAACGTTTTATATGTACAGAATTTTATCAAAATTGGTTTAGAAGATACAGTATTAAAATATGATGAACATTTTCTTATGTTGTCTCTTATACTTTCTCTCTTGCTTTATAGTAAATCAAAAGATTCCGTTGATGAACAATCATAATATATTTTAGACTAATCCCAGTAGCGGAACTTATTGAAAATTGATAACTTGCTTTTAAAACATCTATTTCTTTCAATATATTTTTTATAATTTAAACAAATTTTTTTAGAGTGATGCTGAGGTGACTATGTTACACCCAATTTCGCACTCGGAGCTCATGGATCATGTTCAACAGCGTATAACAGACATGGTTGCTAAGGATCGTTATCTGGATGATTTACCAGCTTACCTCACCTCAGAGGATGTGCAAGCTCAAATTTCACTGTTTTATGGACAGGTAGGAAATCTTCATTCAATTTGTGGTAAAATTCAGAAATCGCAAATATCTTATTTGAAAATTAATCTCCCTTTATTGTTCCAAATTTCAGTTCAATGGACTATGGAAAATAGCAATTCCACCCCTATAGCAGTGCCATATATCTTAACCACAACCAAACATATTATATCCAAATTATAGAAATTGAATTAGGTAGGTATCCACGCCGGCAACATCATAGAACTAAAAGTTTTAACTAAAAGAGGTTAAAATGTCTATAATATATGTGTAGAACAACTTTCTACTTTGTGTATTTTGTTCCAATGCAAACTGAAACGTGATATGATTATGAGTGAATCAAGCTTGCTAAATGAAAGCACACTAGTCCATCCAAAATTCCGAAAAGCAGAAACCAAAAAACAAAGCAATGAAATGGAAAAACAAAAAAATTAAAACATCTTTGCGTATATTTTTTAATTCTTGGTGGAACTGGTACAAATTACTAGCAGTATTTTTCTATTTATAGAGCATTTTTAAAGAAAAAGTTTTAAATTACATAGACTAATTAGTTTCATAAGGCCCAAAATTTGTCTTGCGTATTTAATTAAGTACTCATTAAAATTAAATTAACTGTGCGCCATTTTGCTAAACATGAGAAATATCATGTTAAAATTGAAATAAGTTGTATCTGCTTTATTTCCTTATGAAATTTAGTATAATAGGTACACTTTTTATATTGTTTTTGTCATGGTTACAATTCCTATCTGTAACTGTCGATGCCATAAAACCGAGCGGGTCCTTGGGTTATGAGGGTTGGTGATTTTGCTGCCTTGCATAAGGGTTATTCTAAACAAAGGCTAGACTCACTGTTTAAAACAAAGGATA
>JAUYWI010071821.1:0-14265 GCA_034780595.1 Parotoplana pacifica | reverse complement strand
GTGGCCCCCGCTCCTCCTCTCCTCCTATCCTTCCTCACCACCTCGTATCCTCTCACCTTCACCTCCTTGTCCTCCATCCTCAGCTTGGTCTCCTGGATCAGCGCAATGTCCACCTCCTGCACTCTCAGCCACTCTTCCATCTCCGTACATTTCGTCATCAGGTTGTCACAGTTCCACTGCATCACCTTCAACACTCCTTTCACCAAGCCAAAGTTCCCTCCTACTCTAAGCTGTTGCAGTCTTGGCACTATGGGATATCCGCCTTGACAACTCTCATCAGTCCTAAAGACTATCTTAACATTTTCTTATCTGCCATCTGCATCTTTTCTTCTAGCCCTTTTGTAGTAGTCACAATCTCCATCCCATTGCTGGTCTCCCCATTGTCTTATACAATTTACTTTGTCTGGTACCCATTTTCTGTTATCCTGTTCCACGCACCCCATCCAGCTTGTATCGGTTTCTTCATCTCTTTCTCAGATCCATCATCCGACTGAACTGTTGAACCCAGGTATTAGAACTCCTTTAATATTATTAAAATTGTTTTTATTAAAGAACAACAGTTATTTATATTTTTAAAAAGAGATAAGTAGGGTCCATTTGTGAAGTAGTAATTATCAGGCTAAAATTTCATTGGCTAAGATCAAATTTTTAAAATCGAAAATTACCTACTTACTTGTGAACAATGTTTATTTTCTATATGAACATGATTTCAAAATGTTATAAACATTAATTTACATTTATTGATACTTTTCTAACTGTTTTCACATATGCCATAGAGAGTATCAGCCTTTAAGCTCATTGGTTAAAACTTAATATTGTAAATATTTCGAAGACAGAACACCTTTATGAATCAATATGATCACAAAAAGTGTTTCTGACATGATTTGCGACGTTTTATCAACTTTTCACTCAGTGTCACTATCTTAGTTTTTAAATTGATGTCACACAGCTATTTAATTATGAAGAAATTTGACCACACATGAATACTTAGTTATCATACTTGAACTTTCGTTAAATGAGCTTTACTCTTAACAACTGTTGCTAGGGATTAGCAGACTAAAGAAAAAATAATATCATATCATATATTTTATCTAAATTGTTCCAAACCATTTTTTAAAATGCATACTAGATCCATGCTGTATAAATACCAGAAAATTTCTATTTGACTAAGTTTAGTGTAATTATATCATTCTTGTAACTAAATTACTTTTATTCTAACTAAGCCACCCAACTAAAGAAACACTACCGATAATAAATTCTAACATTTTTGAAAATATTTATTTATATGTATTTTTGGGAACAATTTTTGACATAATCAGTTTTGAAATCAATTTTGTCATTTTCAGACGCTACATCGACCAAACCTCCTCCAACATAAACGTCCACTTGATTGAATGTTCCACAAGCAGCTCACAAACTTTGCTTTTCCTTGTGGCAAACATCAAACAATACCAATCCAAGACCACCAACCTTCTCTCAGCATTGGAACAGACAAACCTTCTTGGCGCCACCCCTCTCAACATCCTGGAGCAGAAGATCGCCAAGTACCTAGCCATGGACTCCAAGCATCTCATTCTGGACTCTGATGACGCCAAGAAAATGCTCATAGCTGAGCAGATGGCGAAATATTTGGATCAAGTGCGCCTCACTCTGCTCCGAGTGCAGGAGGATCTTATCAAGGAACGCAACAAGATGGCGTACTACAACAAATTGACAGGAAGGGGAGAATTTCCGGTTGTCAAGAAAGCAGCTGGTGTAGAAGGCTCAAAACAAAATGCCGCTGATGTTAAAGGCCCCCCAAAAAATGCCCAGCCAGAGCCTGAGAAACTAGAAGCACCAACCACCGAATCCCCTAAACCAACGCCTACGGAACCTCAAAACAATAATTCAATTTCTGCCTCCAATAAACCTAAAACAAAGTACAAAATTAAACTCTAAGCCACACAATGAGTATCAATCTAAACTATTTGTTCGACACCCAAATTGTAAAACAACAATACTATCTAAAGTAGAAAATATTCAGTACTCACTATAAAATGTTTATGGGCCATTCTCAATTAAACTATGCATATTCAAAACTGTAACATGTTCGGGAATGCGTATACTGGCGTTGTCCATTTTATTGCACCTATCTATCTGTACTTCGAAAAAATGATAGAACACTTACCCAACACCTTTTTCTAAATAGTTCAGTTGCATGAAATAGCATCTATCCTACGAAACAAACCTTTCTATCACTTCCTGCATGCCAAAGTGCAAAAGGTTACCTATGTTTACTCAATATAGATATTTTTGAAGATGTGTTTGCAGTTTTAGTGCGATAGCTTTTCAGAACTCAAAAATTCAAACACACATATAGGAAAAAACATTATAATCAAAGTTTAAATTAGCTTAGATACAGGCAAAACAATTTATTAGATAAAGTAAATAACGGCATTTTGTAATGGAGATTATTTCAATGAATTTTGTTCATTAAAATATTTTTATGCACGCGGCAGGAAATTTTATCTAATTTTTATGCTGTGTCTTGCACCATTCTATAGAAAACAGAAACGTAATCAAAAGTAATGAAGCACCCATGAAGATATTTAGTTGAACTATTTCACAACTCATGTTATCCAGATGGAAGTAAATATATTTAATCTCATTTAGAGTTTGCCGTTACGTAGGATACAGATCAACAAAAAACAATTCACAGCTTAGCTAGGACATTTTCAAGGCGTCATTTAGTATATTGTTTTATTATATAAAGAATCACACAATTATTTGAGACCTTAACAAAATCTACGCATAATATGGATACACCGTTAAATATGACGCTTAAAAGAGGCCAACAAAATTGTTTTTTCAAGAAATACAAACAAAATACGTAGTCATAAAGTCAGGCTTATACTGACAATGTTGAAATTCAGCACTGTTCGCTATCAGTTTAATGAATTGTGTTGGATTCTTGTGCTGTAGGATAAACAGTTTAACACAAATAAATGACACCATTAAAATTGAAACCGACAGTCTTCAAAGACGGCTTAAAATATTTATTACGACGAGGTGACCTACAATAAATGTTTTGATATAGATATTAAAATGTGAGTAGCTGCATATAAAAATATAGTGTTGTGTGTTGATTGGCATAAAGTTAAACAACAAATTTGTGTGTTGTCCAACAATCATCAAGATAGAGAAAGATCAATAAGGTTTGTCACATGTCATGTTACCTAGCAAAGTCCAAAATGCACCGTTGAACTGCGAATGGCCACTATGCTTTTTACCATATAAATCGTTGATTTATTTTATATTTATTTGTAATATTAAAAAAATCAGTTCTGTGCATCTATGCGCCAATTTGCCATCATTCCTATGGCAACTAGTATACTGCAGACGGAACTTATCCTGCTGCGTCAGGATCCCCATGAACAATTTCGCGCCTTTGCGTGCCCGGGCCCAGGACAAAGCGGGAACGTGCACTTTTTCCACATCGTGCCTGTGCAGACTATGAATGCCAGTGAATGCTGTGAATGCTGTCTACACCCAAGAGGCGACGAAGGACGTTCCCATCGCTGGCTTCTCGGACTCGGACAATCGACAGAAGGCATTGGGAACGCCAGCATCCTCCGTAAGCCTATCAATGACAATATCGCTCTTGTGGAGGCAAGCGAAATCGCCAGAGATGCCTAGTCTTCTTCTTCGCTATCTGCATTCTCTTCTCTTAAACGCACCATTCAGACGACGGCCTGTCCTCTAAAATGTTGTCGGTCAATGTGATTGTCTTCAGCGCGTCGCCACTTCTACGCGCCCAAAACATCTGCCTTTCCCATGTGCGTCGAATAACAATTCCAATATGAAGACCTGGCTTATGAATCACTACACTGCTTCTACTATCAACACCTGCCACCGGCTGCTTCCTTACATGTCCGGACCGCCCGTCAAGATTCATTTGGACACCAACGCAACGCCAGTGCAATTGCTTCGGCCATTCCGATGCACTGGCAGCGTAGAGTGTACAAGGATCTTCTACACTGCGAAGCTCTTGGCGTCATCAAAAGGGTGCCCTACGGTAAGCCTTGGGATTGGTGCCACCAAATGGTTGTCACAAGGAAGTACGACGGTTCACCCAGACGAAAGGTAGACCTGTCTCCACTTAATAAGTTCTGCAAGCAGGAGACTTTTGCAACTGAGTCTCCATTTCATCTCGGACCGGCACTGACGCATGGCATGGATATAACAGTGTGCTTATTTGAGAATCGGATCGTTACCTGACCATGTTCATATCTCCTTTTGGCCTCTGGCGTTATACTCGCGCCCCTCAAAATTACTTATCTTCCGGCTACTGCTACAATCGCTGCTTTGACGCCATCATATCGGACCTCGAGCAGAAGGAAAGGTGCGTTGATGACACTATACACTACGACAATGACATCTCGAGCAACAACACTTGTGGCGCGCCAGAGACTTCCTGGAAACAGTGGGTAACAAGGCTAGGATTGTCCTGAATCCGTTGACTTCACCCCGATTTCCGCGTGTCAGAGTATTCTATCGAGACTTTACCTAAATGCATCAATGCTATCAAATATTAGCAAACCCCGATGTCAACAACGAATATCAAAAGTTAGTTTGGTCTCGTGAACCCAGTGGCGAATTACGCCCAACTTCGGGACATGGCGGCTCCATTCAGAAGCTTTTGAAATCTCTAAGAAAAACATCATGAATTCGATCAACGTGGTGTTGAGATATTTGACATGAATAAGTGCACATGCCAGCCGCTAGATATTTCAAACTGTGGCATTGGGTTCTTCTTTTTTCATCAACATTGGACTTATGTAAAAGCCCTCCCAGAATGTTGTGCTGACGGCTGGAAAATTACTTGGCAGGCTCTCAGTTTCTATCGTCTGCAGAGATCCGCTACGCTCCAGCAGAAAGCAAAGCTCTGGCTGTTGCCTGGAGCCTCAAACAAACGCGTTACTTCACACAAGGCTGTAATGATCTAGTGGTCGTCGTCGACCATAAACTCCTCATCATCAAGATCCTAGGCGATCGCACGTTGGACGAGATCCATAATACGAGTCTCTTCTGACTGAATCAACAGTGTTACCGTAGTACTTTGAGATAGCTCACCTCCCAGACCAACCACGCATGCTGGTGCCACTTTACGCCACCTATCTCCTGTCGGCCATATGAATATCTTGTCGTCTAGGCCATTGATTGACAATGTCGCCACAACCATATCAACCTTAGGCAGCTATGGAGTGAGCGATGCTTTAGAAGTGGTCATGTGTGCGACCATCAGGCGAGACACCGACGAAGTAACATCCCTCCATTGGAATAACATAGTCACTTAATCGCAAAACGAGTTCCAACACATAGCACCGTTTTGGCGTTATCGAGAATCACTCTATGTGTCTGATGGCGTTATCATGTATGAAGACCGTGTTGTTGTTCCTCCATCTCTATGTCAACATCCTCTGGAAAATCTCCACGCGGCCAATCTTCCATGGAATTGCACGTCCGCGCAATCCTTTCTGGCGAGTGACATCAGCCCATTACAAGCACCACTTCATTTGATACTATCCACCCCACCAGATACACCGTTTGAATTTGTGTTCGCCGACTTTTTTTTGACTACTTGGGTCAACCCTTCCTCGCTGTCAGGCTGAGTTGAAGTCTATTCCACTCCTCCGATACATCTCAAACTGGCGACGCTGGTCTGATCAAATGATAGTTTTCTGTGTATTTTGGCGTTTCCGAAGAGTTACCGAGCAATGGCGGTCCCGAGTTCACTGCCAGCTCGACATCCGAATTCTTATCAACCTGGCCAAGGTCATCGTGTATCTTTGGCCTACCATGCACATTCTAACGGAAGAGTGAAGGTCTCCATCAAATATGCCAAGCGTCTCCTACTGGTGAAGAACAGCCCTTCGAGTGCCCTGGACAACAGCCCTTCGAGTGCCCTGGACAAGAACCGCTTCTTGTGTGCTATACTGCAGCTGAGAAACACGCTCGACCCCGACTGCGGCATGTCGCCAACGGAATTGTTTTTGGCAAGAACCTCCGAGGCTCGTTGGTGTTTGTTAATCGCCTGGAAAAGTTCACAAATCCAAAACATTCGGCCCACCTGGGGGTTGGGATTGGGAAGCCCAGGAAACCGCCCTCAAAGTGTGCTTTCCAGTTCAGCCGATCCGCTCAATGCCCATGTCCACCTCGCATTGGTGACAGAATCAAACGTTGGGACAAAACGGGAGTCGTCGTCAAAGTGTTGTATTACGACAAGTACGTCATCAAGGTGGACGGTTCTGGCTGTGTAACCACCCACAGCAGGCATTTAGTCATGGACCCTCAGCCCGAACCACGTCTGCATCCTCCTCAAATCGACGTTATGTCTTCTCCATTAGTGCCACTGTCGAACCAACTACTTGATAGCACCCAACCCCACACTGGCTGCCCCCCGCCACCACTATTGATCGCACCTTCGCTGTCTGAACTGGCACACGATGTACCACCGCCTGTGGACATAGTGCCTGCCGAGGCCTTCTGCAGTTCACATGCCTGTGTTGTCGGAACCTCTAGCGCCAGCGTCATTGCCACAGCGTGATCACCCGCGGCGTCAGATTAAACGAATATGATGCGCAAACTGGACAATGGAAGTGATCTTTTTTTAGTTTGGTTTTTCTCAAAACGAGGGGGGTATACAGTCACGGCATTAATATGCACTTTGAAGTTATTATGTAGTGTTCACTATTATGCACGTGTAATAATTTTTTGTAGGTGTCTGTGTCGATTCTCGTTATAGTAAACTGTATCCATTATATAGAACCCGACAAAATCGTTTTTTGGTCACTTTATTACGTAGAAGTTCTTCATGATAGTGATAGTGTCAATGCTGACAGGTATCTAGCTTTTCTGCAGAAAATGGTTGACCAATTTTGAGAAAAGTTGCCACCTTGGGAAATGTGGTACAGCATGACAATGCCAGACTACATGTGGCAGTAGTAGTACGTGAATGGCTTGCCAACCAAAACATATCTTTGCTGCAACAACTACCATATTCCCGCGACACCAACATCATGGGTCGCTACATATTCAGAAACTAGGAATAAATTTTGGTGATTTCAACCAAATTTTGGCAAAACTGGACAATGTTAATTAGCCAAAGAATTTGAATGCCTCAAAAAGAACTTTCTAGCTTTAGTCAACAACAATGTGATCATGTGGTGTAAATTAGTGAATTTTATTCTATTGTAGTCTAATGACAACCAACTTGCCGGGGGCCTATATTATTCTTTGGTAGTAATATGTTCTCTGTCTGATACAGAGCTTTCATAATTCTATTATTCTTTTAAATGTAACTTCGTTAACATTCTGTCAGTTATATTATATTACTTTTATGAAAAATGAATATCTTTTCAATCATGCGGTATAGATTGAGAATAGTAGTGGTGATAACAGACATTCCTGCCTTACTTCTTGTCCTATCTCCGATGGATCTGATTCATTATTTTCAATATTTGCGTTTGCCGTTTGATTGATGTAGAGGTCTTGAATGAGTCTTTGGTCTTTCTAATTAATTCCTGTTTTTGAGTGTTTCCATGAGTATTTTCCAATTCATTTTGTCAAATGCCGTTTAAGAATTAATGAAACTTTTTTGTATATTTTAGCGGAAATAGCCATAATTAAGGAAATGTGTATAGTTCCATATTTTTATTCAGTTACATTAGGTTTTTTCTTTAATGGCATTATAATTGACTTGTAAAAATCATTTGACCATGTTCTTGGTGTTATTGAAATTTCGATAATCCGTTGAGAGCAAGAGTGGACAGAGGGGACGTGTCCCCCCTCCCCAAATTCAAAAAGGGGAGGGGCTAGAAAGAAATGAAAAAAGAAGGGAGGGGAGGGAAAGGGAGGGCGAAGGACGGAAAGGGGGGAGGGGTAGCAAAAAAGAAAACAGAAGGGAGGGGACGAAAGAAGGAAAAGGGGGAGGGGTAACAAAAAGTAAAAAAGGGAGAGGGTAAAGAAAGAAAAGGGGGAGGGGCTAGCAACAAAGGAAAAAAGAAAGAAGATGGGGAGGTGGTAGAAAGAAAGTAAAAGAGGGGAGGGGTAGAAAGAAAGGAAAAAAAAGGATGGGGAAAGAAGGGAGGGTGAAAGAAATGAGGGGAAAAAAGGAGAATAGGAAGCGAACTAACATCCGGTTCACACTTCACAATGCAAACCAGTGTGATTTGAAAACAAAGAGTTGTTGTTATCTTCCAAAACAATGTCATTTGAAAAAGAAGCGTTGCTGTTACCTGCCACCACTTATTTATGAATGCAAGGTTCAACGTGGCTTACTTCTGAATCATCTTCTGCATACTAACCGGCGGAAGATCAACAACAACAAATCAACCTACTTTATATGTAACTTAGTAAAGTACATATTTGCGCTGTAGAATTAAAATATGCACTGATAGAATGTGTGCTGAAAGTGCACTCTATGTTGTCTTGAAATAATGTTCATAATGCTGTGGTACCATGGTAGCTTCAGTGTTTAATACCAAGTTAATGAGTAATACCGAAAGAAAATATGCATTTGTAAAACGCATGGCAAAAGAGAGTTAACAGGTAAGTTTCTGTGGAAAAATTAGGTAGTCATTTTTACATTTTGAAAAAAGGTGGAAGGGGTCTAAAATCAGACTTGTCCCTCCCCCCCACTAAAAATTATAGCTGCTCAGGTATGGTTGTAATACAGTTGATCCAAGTATTTTCAATAATTGAGATGGCATGTTATCCGCTCCTTCGCTTTATTCTTTGTTATATGTTGGATGGCTTCTTCTAGGCTTCTTCTATTTCACTACGGAGGATTAATGGGCCTTTGGTGTCATCGTCTATTTGTTCTTCATTTTCTAATTGTGGTTGTTCTTTTTCGCTCTTGCTGTAGAGATCTTTAATATTTTCTATCGATTTCTAATTTTAGTTTCATGTTTGAGTAATTTGCCATCCTTGGTTCGAATGTATCCTTTATCTAAAGCGCAAAAAATAACGGAAACAAGATTCTGTATGTGTTTTGTATATTTGATATGGTTAAAGTTAACTTAACAGATAGGTAAATCAATACAGACATAAAAAGTGAAAAATGTAAATATACCAACTTCAGTAGGTATGCAGCATAGAGTAAATATACTTACATAGAGTATCCACTCAAACATTTTGAATGTATGCACCTGTGATTTGATTCTAAAAAATAAATAGAATAATTTACTGTATTAAATGGTAACAAAATTATATACTATTTTTATGCGACATTACGCAAATGAATAAAATAAACAAGGAGTGGATACTCTATGTATTGTTACTCTATGTTATGTAGTTTCATTGGCCAAAAAATAGAACCAGAGTATTATGACTTCAAATTAAATTAGTAATTTCATATCTGTATCTAAATGAATACCTCGTTTTTTCATGTTGTATGTATTGATTTACCTATCTGTGTGTTCAGTTAACTTTAATCATGTCAAATATACAAAACACATACAGAATCTTGTTTCTCTCTTTTTTGCTCTTTAGTCATTCATTAGGTACCTACAGACTGTGCAAATTACGAAAATATTAGATTTTTAAAATTCCTAATTAATTTTGGGAAATCTTAATTAAATTAGAATTTAAAATATAAATTATTTTCTCCACGTCTGCTAGTGTAGCTCCAACATGCCAGATACACCTCAAAATGTCCGCGACTTGATCATTCACCATCTTATCCAAGGCAGTAATCAAACGAAAATAGCAATATATCTAAATCTAAAAAAGTGGACGGTGAGCCGAATCATCAACAGGTATCGCACTTCTGGGACAACTTTTGCAACGAGCACAGGGCGCTGTGGACGCCACCGCATTATTGGTCCAGCAGCTGTACGTCGTCTTGCTTGTGCCTCTGGTGATCCACGCCTCACATCACGCCAGCTACAGCATGAAGTGGGTGGAGTTGTCGCAGGCACACTCCAGCACCGTCAGGCGCTGTTGGATCCGTAGTGGCCTTGTCGCCCACCGCCCACGCGCTGCACCTGCTCTCACACCCAACCGCAAGTTAGTACGTCACAATTGGGCCCGCCAACATCTCCAGGTTTACGAAAGATGTGATTAAAGCGAGCAGATGCATTCCCAGAGGAAAAAGAAAAGACCCTAAAGCCTGGTGGAGTGAAGAAATAGCTAATGCGGTCGAAGAGAGAAACATACTTAGAGAAAGAGCAACAGAGAGTGAAGAACTAAGAAAATGCTGGCAGGAAAAGAGTGCGGAAGTGAGCCAACTTATTTCTAAAGGGAAAAACAGAGTATGAAAGGAATTCTTAGAGGAAAGAAATAGTGACACAGACATTAGAAAGGTAAACATTGCTTGAAGATAGAAGTTAAACAACCAGCAGAGGAATAAACTCCCATTTAGCTTTATAATGTAGTTATATACTTTATCTATAAAGGTCATGTAAATCCAGATTTAAAATAGGAATTTATTGAAATAAATGATGTTATAGTTAGCTACAACTAAAAATGTTATTTAGTAGATAAATACCTATAGGTAATGATTCAATTAAAAAAATAAACTATATTAGATTTAAAAAATACATTAATAAAGTTGTCAAAAGAAAGGTAAACCATTTTCTTGGTTGGACGCCTATAAAATACCTTCAAAATACAAACGAATTACTCGTAAAATAAAGTAAAATAAAATTAAAAGCTAATGTTTTTTAAAACAAACCGAATTAAAATAAAATAGTTTCGGTGGGCTAATAAATAGAATGCAAGGCGTATCATTTTTATGATTAATTATTCAATTAATTGCAACTAAAACAAGCTAAATCTAATCTGACGAACTTCAATTATACGCACTTGTGGCTAAAGGAACATCACTAAAAAATTCTATATATCTAATTAATTTTATGCTGCTCAATTCAAAAATGACATTTTTTATGCATGGCTAGTGCAGAATTTTTTAACTGGAAAATCAATTTTTCTTTTTAACGCTTAGGTTAATGGCAGCTTTCTAGAATTTTTAAATATTGACTCAAACTTTTTGTCATTTCCATATTAAATGCAAAATAATAATAACTTAAATAGGATTGAATTATCTATCAATACAATAGTATGTAGCATAGAATAAGGATAGGCAGAGCTACAACTCTTGGTCAAATTGCAAATTAATGTGAATACTAATTATATGGTTTTACGTCATACCAGTATTCAACTAATAACTGGAATTAATTTGTGCAAATAAAATACAAATTAAAATAGAATTTAAGTCAATTAAAGGTTTCGGTGGGTTAAAAAATAAAATACAAGACATCATTTATATTAATATTATTCAATTTCAAAAGATATCTAGGGAAGTTTGCGTTATTATTATTACAGGTAGATTTTATTTTATTTTAAAAATTGAAGTAACTAAAACAAGCTAAATCTGACGAATTTCAATTACACGCACCTAAATCACCTTAAGGAACATCATTGAAAAAGAATTCTCTTTGATTATAAAAAAATATTTCTTATATAATTTTGAACTGAGGATTTCGAAAATGAGTTTATTTTTTCAATACCTAGTATCAATTATTTATCATTTTGTTTATAATATTTTAAAAATACTGCTATTTTTTATATACACTAATTGCCAATAAAAATACAACTATTCTCAACTTTAAAAAAGGAGATATGGGTTAAATGACTTATCTATAATTTTATTTATTCGCTATTTAATTAAATAATTCTATAATGTCGGCTACTTTTAGTAGATATGCCTAATTGAAAACAATCTACATTCTATCTAAATTTTTATTTTTTCGTATATTTTCAACTAAACGCATTATTATTACAGAGGTTTATCATTTGGAATTAAATACCAAATTGCATCAAAGATAATTTTTTTAAATAATTCGAGGCCCTTAGGCCATTATTTTTTTGTTATCATTAAAACATGCGAAATATAACTTTGAGTTTGTTTTTAAAAATAATGATAAAAATGTGTTTTCTGTGTATTTACTTTTATAAACAAACGCACCCCCGGACTAACATAGGTATATAAATAATAAACTATCGGAGGTAGTATTTGGAAAAATTGTGTGATTGTTTTGGTAAGCAAGAATAAAATGATAACACAATGTAACAAAAAAAATATTTCATGTTTATGTTTTTTAACAATGGTTTTTATATACTTTTGACGTGAGGATTACGAAAATGAGCTTAGTTTTTAAATAGCTGTATTATTTTTTATCATTGCGATTTATCATATTTTCAAAAATTGCTATTTTACATACAATTGCCTATATAATTACAATTATTCTCAACTTTAATGTTTAAAAAAGGAGATATAGCGGTAGAAATGGCTTTATTTATGCTATAAGGGTTTAGATATAAACAATAACAACATCAATATATTTAATAAAAACCACAAAGAATACGTAAATCAATGAATATGGTCAATTTGTGAATAAAGACATATTGTATGAAATAATTTCAGACGTATTAATTAAGCTAGAAGTGTTTTTTGTACACCTATGTACTCTTTCGAGAATGAGCAGCCTCAGTACTTCTGAGATTCCACACAATTTCCCATCGTCCCTGATATCGTCGCTTCATATAATCTTCCTTCAGCTGTGGATAATGCTTACGAGGAATTGAAAGAAACACATTCACATTATGGAGAAGAACAAATTTTAGACTGGAAGAGGAGGAATCAATGAAAAGGCGTCAATCATTTGATTTGTATTCAATTCCCATTTCTTGAAAAAGCCACATAACATCCTGACAGAACAGAATCAAAGGTTCTCTTTAGTGCTGTAATAGAAGGATACATTGGAATCTCTTGATCTGTATGAAGTTATTTTGCAACCAGGCTGTAGTAAGATCCATTGTTTTAATCTAGATGCTAGTAATTCTGCAATAGATTTTGTTAAATTAAGATCCATAACAAGACCATCTGAGTCAGACTGATTTGGGAAATAGGGTTGACCAAGTTGAAAAGTCATTGATTTCACTTGCATCATCTATATCTGATGATGTGGAATTGCGCTCGCATATTGAGGCTGCAGGAGGTTGAGGAACTGTAAGTAAATCTGAATGAGGAATTGGAGCTAGTGATGAGAATAAATGATCTTGATTCTGTCTTAGCACGACGAATACCAGTGACATCCACTGCGCAAAAGAAACAGTTAAAGTTATGATCCTTCGGTCATGCCAAATTCTTGGAATGGCAAATGGCATTTTGGATTTCTAACCACGATACCATGCTTCAAGTGTGCTGCTACAGCTCCCAAAGGTCACGTGAGGTGCCCATGAAAAAAAACTTTCTTGAGTGTGACTTATTGTATGTCTGGTAGTATCAGATGTAATTAAATAACCACACTGAGGGCGGTGGAGTGAATTTATGAGGGAAAAGAGGAGGGGTAGAAAGAATGGGAAAAAAAGAGGGGATGGGGAGAAATGGGGAGGGAGAGTGTAGAAACAAAGGAAAGAGGAAGGAGATGGCAGGGGGAAAAGGAAAAAAGGGAAAGGGGTAGAAACAAAGGAATGAAAAAAGCATGGGGAAAGAAGGGAGGAGGAGAAGAATTGATAGTGTAAGCATTGAGGGATTGTAAATTTAAGCAAAAAACAGTTAATTTATGCAAATTCAATGAAGTAATCATATTCTCTACATGTAAATGTAGGTGTATGTATGCTCTTATATAATGAAAATGTATGCATTATGAAAAGTATCTAGCTTGTGTGTGGTTCTTTCTGAGCAACAATATACACATTTAACTATATGGTTACTGTTCTGACCTACTCTTTTATTTACAACAATAAATTGCTAACAACACGATCATCCTCTTTCTTTTCAATGTAATCATCAGCAATCTGTCATAATCTGCTCATAATTTTTTATTCGGTCTTTTTCATTATCGCTCAACTTAGTCCATTCTGCTGATTGTGGTTTGTATTTCAGATTCATTTATTTCGAATAATACGTATGCATATCCTGCATCTGAATTTCGTATTTTCAGGCAATTCAAAATCTGGTTTAATTTAATTTAATTGCACCAAGTCCAATAAATAAAAATCTTTTCACCAGAAAACGAGACTGTCCAGATGTTCAGGAAGTTTCAGTTCCAACTTCAAAGCTAGCTAAAATTGATCCACCAAGAAAATAATGGGATCGTTCTGAATTTTTTTCAATCAAGCTGCTTTGGATTTTTATCTCGAGTAATAATAATAATAAAACTGTATTTCTATAGCGCCTTACAAGCATAGAGCTTCTCAAAGCGCTCAGATTAGGTACAT
>JAUYWI010071810.1:0-14265 GCA_034780595.1 Parotoplana pacifica | reverse complement strand
TCAGTAGTTGTAAAATCACAGGTGCATACATTCAAAATGTTTGAGTGGATACTCTATGTAGGTATATTTACTCTATAATTCGTACTTCAATTCCTGTGAAACTTTACATGAATGAAAAACATTTGGCCACTTTGTTTATCAAAATTTTGTTCTAAAATTCCAATTAAACAAATGGCCATGACTAAAATTCATTTTTAGGTAGATTTTAATAAGATTGTCTGAGTTCATTGCTGCCGAAGGAACAAATGTTAAGCATGCTAGAGGAATAATTGCTATAACACATATGATGAACAAGATAGGTTTTATATTTTGTTGTTCAGATTTGATAGTTAATTGTTGAGAATTAGCACACCATGAGCTTTAGCAGCTGCCATAAGATTGATTAAAATTTTAGCACAAAATTTTGATACCCAAAATGGCAAACCGTTTTTAAAATTTCATATATCATAGAAATTGAAGTTAAACTTTTAAGTAAAATAATATTGAACACCCCGTACATTTATTTTCTTCGGTTACAAAACATATATGGAGGCAGGCTGAACTCTATCCATGCCAGGGTATTTAACGGCGTCAAGTACCGAGAGTGGGCCAATTTACCCCCCCCCCTATGAAATTGTACACTATGGTGATGAAAATTGGTACAGTACGTATTAGATCCATATTTTCTCCATAGGATGTTACTATTTAAAAGTATTTTTAATAAAATATTTTAAAAGTTATAGCAGTTTAAAATTTTAAAGTACAACAAAATCTAGCATTTTTACCATTTTTCAAATATAATTCAAATTATTGGCTAATTTAATTAATATTGAGTGAATAAATGTAATCCTGTATGAAAAACAAGCTATAATATAGAACAAAAGTAAATAAAATAATATGATATTAATGTATTAAGAGTCAAAATATTGTTTTGGTGTAGGTTCAAAATGGTAATAAATAGGGGATGACCTTGTTAAGAAGGCTATGGGGTAAATATGATAAAAATGTTATTAAAAGTTGTTAAACATATAATTAGAGAATGTCCTAAAATATAAAACTCACAAATGTTTTACAAAAACAATGCCATTAAAATAAAGCAGGGGACTGATTCGCCCTTTCCTCCAGGTATGGATAGGGTTTACTAAATTCATATAACACCGAAAAACCCTTCATAACTCACACAAAGAATGATTTGGCAAAATAATCCACATTTTGCACAATTCAAGAAAAAACAGATTTTTTTTCAAAACCACAAAAGATACTTTGCGATTATTGTACGAGATTGGTGCTGCAGTTACTCGACCAAATTCAACTACAGTGCATCTAATAAAAAATGAATCATGAACAAAATTTCGATTTATAAAGCTCGTTTTTTTCAAATATATTTTTCCCATTAAAGCCGCAATCAGGTATAAATTTCATATAGATAATCTGATGGAGCCTCCACTGGCAACATAGAAATTTTGACAGGGCTGCTAAGAACATCTACGAAAAAATGAAGGTAAAAATGGAGTCAAAATTTGAGTTTTATAGCATAGTTTCAATATTTTAATATTTTTTAAGGGAAACTGAATTTGGTACACTGGATAGTACATTTTTATATAAATTTCTATATCTACAATTTAGACATGGTGTTAGGACATCATTGAACAAACATTTACAAAATATCGTCAATGAATCAGTTTACAGTTTTACATAGCAAAACAACAGTATTTTATTTCTATCACAATATTGTATGATGATACGAATAATCTATTCAGCTTAGAAACTTTGTTTTACCTAAATTACTACTGGGAGAGAGTCTGCTAAATTTGGTTGGTACGGAAGCTGAATACTTAGAAATGTTTTGAAACACATAATCTTCTAAAATAGATGAATGATAGTGTGATTGGATTCTGATCTGGAAGATGTTTTAATTGTTTATTCTAAACATTTCATGACAAATGTATTTCAGATTTCAATCCAGTCCATCAATGCACAGAAAGTAAACCTGCTCCTTTATCAGCGGGTTTATCAATAGCGGGAAAATGTGTGAGGATTTTTAAATACAAAGTAATATTTGCACGAAATATTCACCTGTTTCCCGCCGCATCCCATAAAACACTATATCAAAATATAAATACCAGTAATTTTTAGAATATAAAACGGTTCATTGACTAAACTACCAGCCTAAATTTGATGCTATGGACACCAAATAATGTTGTATAGGCTGTTCTCATGTACCACTTTTTCTGGTTCCATCCATGTTTGTTGGCCACAGAGCAAACTACATAATCAGAAAGAGTGTTTTACGATTTTTTAAAGGAAAACTTGTGCTGCTGCCTGCTGATTTAGCTTCAATTGTGTAGAATGTGTTTTTGTACAATTCTTATTGACATTTGTAAACACTCTGAGAAGACATAAAAGTACAACGGACAGCGAAAACAATATTCATTGAATAAAACGTATAAACTGCATACGTTATTTTGATCTTCACAAGACCGACTGATTTTCTAGCTCAAAATGCTATACACCTTGCTAGATCTCCCTATGTGTACATCTACATACATAGTTACATTATCCTATTGCTCTTATAGTTAATATCTGACATCTCACCTTCTGTAACATTTTCTAAGATATTGAATATTTTTCTGACAACTCTCATAGCCGCCTCCTTGCAAACTAATTTAATGTCTGATCCAGAATAGCCTTCCGATGTCTATAAATACAAAGACAATATAAAATATAGCTAAATAAATGTTATTTATTGATGACAATAATTCAGACAATAGCATTCCACCCCAGCGAACAAAAGAGAGCATTCAAAACCTGAACTTTGTCTACCTTAAAATTAATTTTTCTAAGTAACAAAGGAATTAATCAGACCTTAGCAACTATTGTTTAATTACTAGTTTCACTTCTTATAGAAAAAAGGACACAAAATATTTTTCCTAATATGTACTGTCTTTCTGTCTCACCAAGTTAATACGGAAACTATGGAGATAGCCTTAGAAATAAATCTACTAAAATTACAAGAGAGAATAATTTAAATTAGGTAGCTGTATCCCAAAACAAAATTACACATTTTCTATCTCGCTCTGAAAGAATAGCTGTGTCAATTCATATATCAGATTAATCTATCAGTTAACATATTTCATAGCTAGTGACAAATTTGTAAAAGAAATATTCGACGAAAATGACTTAATGTTATAAAAATCAACACAATGGCAAGAGAAAGAGATTAATATCATTTTGGGTACCCAGCCACTGCGGCGGGGAAGGAAACGAAATGGCGGATAAAGAATCAGCCAAAGGTGCCAAGAAGAATCAGAAGAACGTAGGATACCAATTCGAAGTCGGCAAAGCAAAAGCTAGACAAAGAAAAGAGCAACCACCAAAGCACTACCACACTAAACGAATATATGGTACCAAATGACCATCTCTAGAGTGGACAAAAAGGCTATCCAAAAAACAACAGGAAAGCTACAGAATGAGAATGAGCAAATCCCAGACCGACCGATGCAGATGCTGCAACGATAACAAGGAAGACCAAGAACATGTTTACCTGAAATGTGCCGCGACAGATCACATCAGACAGAGTCTGGATATTCAGAGTATTTCCGACCTCTCCACTCGCCCCTGAACCCCAGACGAATGTGGGAGGTGTTCAAGAGGAATCTGCCGGACAAGACTTAGGGTACGCAAAACAACAACAACAACAATACCAACCATACATTTATTAGATAAAAAATAGAATATAAATAAGTTAAATTTTACTTCAGCACAAAGGTCATAATTGATGTTGCACACGATCTCCAATGCATTTCCATCCTCAGACTTCAATTTTGGAGGTAAAAAATCGGTAAACATCCTTCTCCGGGCCTCTAGTGTTGGTAAATCTACCAGGATGCGTTTTTCAAGCCGTCGTAACATTGCATGGTCCAGCTCCCTAAATGTGTTATAGATTACTTATATATACCTATTTAAGTTTTATAAAAGAATGTTCATAAAATACTATCATGATGTACAAGAAAACAAATTAATAATTGCAATTTCCTACATAAAAAACAAATATTGAAACCTAAAAAAGTATATGGACAGAGCTAACACTAACTGGTTTCTGTTAATGTAACATAAATAATGCCGTAAAGTTGACAAAATGGATAATCTAATTCAACAAGGAACAAAATTACATATGTAAATATAATGACTTTAGAGATTTCAGTAAATGAGGTCCTTCTTAGTTTTAGTTGTGCAGCGCCATTATATTTATACATAATTCAAATGTCTTTTTTTAGATCACCGTACTTAGCCACACGGCGGACGATGTTGTTTAAAAATTATTTTTTTAAATATTAAAAATAAAAATTTAAATAAATCCTTAGGGTCAGTTTTTTCTTGAATAAGTTATTTTAGTGATAGGTTAGTGTGTAGTAAAATAACTTATTCCCAATAAAAAACTGACCCTAAGCATTTAAAAAACACGGTCCGCCGTGTGGCTAAGTAGGGCGTTTTTAGATAAAAAGGACCCTTTAATTTCAATTATATATTTTTACAGTTCGTCTAATTTTCCCGTCCTTTTAGAGGACGGGGAAGGGAATCATCCATGTCATATAGAAATAATTTATGTATTGTAATGGGAGCGATCGATATTTTTTAAGCTTTTAGTCCAAAATGTACGACAATAATAAATAATAACTGCATCTAACAAATTTATTTTATGTTTTGTACATAGAAAGTATATTTTTATTCTTAACTGACATCACTAAATTGAAATGCAATTTAAATATGCTTTAAAAACAGTTGAAAAATAAAACTAGTTACCATGGTAGGTTAGAAGCAGCAAGTAAAAAGACTAGGTCATCTGATTTTGAAAGACCATCCATCTGCACCAATAATTCCGTCTTCATTCGCCGACTGCCTTCGTGTTCACCGGAGCCTGCCCCTCCTCGCTGGGACATGAGGGAATCTAATTCATCAACAAAAATCGTAGAAGGAGCGTGAAACCGAGCCAATTCGAATAAAACCTGGATACAGAACACATTTTTACCTTAATAATTTCATAGTTTATATAAATATAAAATAATGTAGCTCAAGGAATTTTAAATGTGCATAGATGTACTAAAATTCCATGTGTCAATCATTCTATATATACATTAAACAAATTAGAAATAATGCACTAATTCTGATTCAATTCAGTTTCATAGTATTACAATTTTATACTTCATGTTTTTCTTTGTTGAATAGTTTATGGTATTTTAAATATACAACTTTCCGATTTTTGTACTTTTCAATAAGACGTTATTTAAGTAATTTATGAATTAACATTTACAATAAAACAGACACACTTATAAACAAATCATATTCTTACCCTAACAAGCTTTTCTGAATCGCCTCTCCATTTGCTTACTATTGAGGAAGCGGAAATATTGAAGAAAGTTGTGTTGCATTCGGTTGCTACCGCTTTGGCCAGAAGCGTTTTACCCGTACCTGCCGGCACAAACATTATATTTTTATGAATGCATAATGATATGCTTTTCAAAAAGAAAACCACTACATTAATTCTATCTAGTCATCTCTTATTTTGAAAATTATAGAAATACATATAGTTAAGTTCTTTGATTTGTCAATAAATTGATAGAAAAATAAAATAAAATTAGAAGCTAAAAGGACCAGTTGCTATCAAAATATCTGATGACTTTAAAAATTAACTAATCGTTTGGACAATGTGTGTATGCCAACAACAACAATGGTGAGTTCCGGAATATTAGAGTTTCGGAAGTAGCAAATATAATAAATTTTATTATTGAATAATACCTACAACATTTTATCATAATATCACAGACTTTGGTCACATATTACTGACACAACTAATGTTAGATTATTGATTAAAATAATCATATTTGATATATTTTAAGCATTTTTAGGTTTAAGGTTCATATCAATTACCAGGAGGGCCATAAAGGAGAAGTCCTTTCCAAGGGGACAATATTCCAGTGAATAATTGAGGATACTAAAAATAAAACATGAATAACAAGTAATAGGAAAATTTCTCTAAAAATACAAATAACTTTTAAAAATACATTTTACTGTACACCATTGCCCAAAAACCTGCACATATTAAATACTTCAGCGACTTATGCTTCTCACCCCTTAATTAGTCTATAAGTTTCTTTTATTTACTATACCTATCCAATTTTAAATAAAACCTGTTACACCAATCAATTAAGCGTTTTATATTATGGGGCAAGATAACTCCCCAGAATAAAGTATTAATGAAAAGCTAATTTATAGGTAATCATATCTGTCCTATATACATAACCTTAAGAAATTAATTCCAATATTCCACAAGAAATTAAAACAAAACTATGTACTTTTATAGGATACACAACAGCTTCCTTGACCAGTCTTTTAGCATTGTCCAATCCAATAATATCGTCCCATCTAACATCAGGATTCGTCAAATAAATTTCCTACAATGAATGATTTAAAGTTTCTCGTCATTATATTCACTAATGCCTGTGAGTAATTCTTTCATTCGACACAAAATTGAATAGATATTATGGCGTGACAGTCATCACAACTGAACCGCAGAAACCAATTGAACTTACTCTGGATATCGTCATGGCCAACTCACGCCATTCGCTATTGTAACCAAGATAACTACCAAGGGGTTTCAGAAGACGATCCTAAAAGAAGGTAAAACAGACAAGTTTATTTAATGTTCACAAAATGTTTAGAATAGAATGTAATATGTATTATTAAAATAGTCAACTAAAATGTCTTACACTTGGATCATAATTGGAGTCATTAATGTCTGCCGGAAGTCTTGTCTCCTGCTGAATCATAGACCGATAATCAATGATAGGACCACCTTTATTTCGACGATTGGGTTTGCCCTGATCACTACTAGGATGTTGATTATCCTGTTTACCTTGGATAACTAAACCTTGCAAACCAATATCATCTCCAGCCTCGTGAGTCAATGATGAATTTGCCTAATAGAATATAAATAATATATGGTCATTAAGTATTAATAAATAATGTATGACAGCAATCATATTTTTCTTAAATAAACATTATAGTCGTATCGATATTTACATCTTTGTTATTCTTTTTAGAATCTTCAATTGCTTTCTGTTGCTTTTTTGGACCTGACCTTGGACGACCATTTTGTGAAGAGCCTCCAGAGCTTGGAGGAGCTGGAAGGGACGATTGGGCAGAAATGCGAGGTAAAGTGGTGGGCTTGGCGACTCCATTTGCCATAGAACTAAAACCACCAAATATTAAACAGTGCAGAAACTAACAGTTAGTCAGTTTAACGTACAAATAGCTTATTTGAACAGTGTTTAGAAAACAGTAAATAAATGCAACACATAAAAACTTTCTTCTGTGTTTTGGAAGATTTTGTTAGATTTCTTTTATAGGAATTTAGTTTACCGAACTTTTTAACTTCAATGTTTTGTAATTCTAATATCTGATATAAATTTACAATGGTGTTTCAAAAGGGATTTGTAATGAATCTATATGTTTTAAATAAAATTAAATACATTATTTTCATTCATTTTCAAATAAATGAATCAAAGCAGTTTTAATTTCTGAAATTGTTAATTGAAATATATTGTGAGGAACATGACAATATTCCATGTCACATATCACAAAAAGTGATCCTTTATTGAAGAGAATTATTTCCCATCGATTCCATTCTCCAGACATTGCTCATACATTAGACTACTAAGTCATTGACGAGACCATATATTTGTAAATATGTGCTAATTAGAAGTAGTCAACAAAGGTTATCGCTATAAGCCAAAAGCAATAGTAAAGGTTGGTAAATATACCAAAGCATTTATAAATAAATCGAAACCATATTGTGTACCCTGCCCAAAAAAAATAATATTCATTTTACAAATTCATATTAATACTAGTACATGGTGCCGAATTATTTGCTCACAAACATAATATAACAAGTCCGGAGACTATAACCTATTTACGTTCAAACACAAAATATTTAATAAACAATAGAACAATAAATATTATTCAAACAAAGTTTTATCAAATCTATTTTCAATATGTTTGGAGGTAATTTTGTTTAGTTATCATTTTAGAACATATTTAATTTGCATTTTTAATTTTTAGAGAGAGAGAGAGAGAGAGAGAGTAAACATCGATCGTTAAAAACAAATAAGCTAGATCTTACGCTTTCGTTTTGCTAGTGCTGTTATTATTGTTGACATTCATATTCATACGATAGTGACTCTTAATGTCATCTAAAACAAATAAAAAATGTATCAATGAAGCTGGAATAACAGATAAAATAGTCATCATTTTAATAAAACTTGCGCCCAAAATAATTTGGATGAGTAAAATATGCAAAACAACCTTTTTTTTACCAAATTAGGGTTGGCACATACAAATTATACCTATGACGATATGAGGAATTAATCACAAAAAACATTAGTTTCATTATTATAGAAAATTTGTTTGATCATAATTTCACTAAACATTTTGCTAGGAAAGTAATAATTGCATAGTAACAATTTTGTTTCTATAAAGTATATGGGCATTCGATGTCAGAACATTTTATTAACCATATAACATTTTTGCATAATGAAATTTGCACTAACTAGGGTGATAGGAACCATAAAATTGTATTACAACAAGGGAATATTACTAATATAAACAGAGTAATTAGTATAAATGATTAAACATTAAAATCATTAAAAACTGTGTTAGCTAAAACCATAAAATAAGTGAAATCATTTTTGTGTGTTAGCTCTCACTATATAAAAGTTTTTGGGTTTTTAGATTCATAAATAATATTTTAAAATATCAGAGCTAATAAAGTCGAAACTTTATAATTGTTATTTTTGGTAGATGTCTATAATATCCTTAATTTTTCTTCAATGTTAGATATTCAAAAATCGAATTTATAGTATTTATTTTCAGATGTTTATTGACTTAGTTAACTATAATATTTTAATATATCATTTATAAAAAAAACAATAACATTTATATAATGAGAGCTAACACCCAAAATATGATTACACTTATATAACGGTTTGAGCTAACATATTTTTTGACATTCGTTTGTAATGAATTCTTATAATTTGTGTTATTTTGGAAAAGTGATAATACTATGCTAAAGTTGGCAAGTAATCAAATATTTTTTACACTGATACTTATAAAAAATTGCATGTTATTATGCAATATTGGCATCACTAGCAAAGCAACAGTTCCTAAAAGAAAAGCATATCAAAATTCAGATACAGTATCTAATTTTATATATTCAAATATCCATAAACTCATATTTGTGTGGCATAAATTAGCAGTTAGATAACTTGTTGCTATACTGTATTGGTGGGACCGTAGTAATAGCTGCTAAGTGGAAGGTGATTAATTAAAGGTTTATATGTGGTACCTATTGTCTCCTATGGTTAAATGCCAAAAACATGAATATGTGGGGTTATGTTGTAAAATCTATTTGTTGCTATATTAATTTGGTGTCGCTAGCAACAGTTACTAAATAAAAAGTTGATTAAATGAAAGTTCATATGTGATAACTAAGGTCTTATGTGGTCAAATGCCCCAAAATACATGATGATATGAACTAATTTTGTAAAACTAGTGTCCAAAACAACAGTTGCTAGGTAGAAAGTTGATTAAATAAAAATCTGTTCATGGTAACTAAGAATTCATGCTGGTCAAATGCACAAATAAATTGATTATGTTGGATAATTTTGTAAAAACTGTTTTTTGCAATGCTATGTTAGTGTCCCTAGAAAATATTGCTCAGTAGAAAGTTGATTAAATGAAAGTTAAATAGGTAACTAAGGTTTCATATGGCATAAATTTGTAAAACTTCTTTGTTGCTATACAATATTGGTGTCCTTAGAAATTGTACAAAAACATATGACAATGGATTTTTACTCCTCATCAAATTTAATTAAAATTGATTAAATTTAGACTATAATATCAGTGGTGAAGAAGGAAAAGAAAATAGAGACAAAATAAGAAAAGTCAGATTTTGAGATACTGTATCTGATAAACTACTTGACCGATTTTAACATAATTTGGCACAATTAACTACCATCAGAGCCTGAACATATTGTTTGAAATTTAAGTCTTCAAACCTTTTCAGTTTTTAATGGAAAAGACTTTAAAATTGCCCTTTTTCAACGATCTTATAATGCCCATTAGGCAAGGCTAGGCTAATGGTCAATTGTCATTGGCTAAAATAAAATGGGTTTTTGAGCATAGGACATTTTTTACCATATAAATTTTGTTTAATCAAAACTCCATTATCATCATACTGGCAGTAAAATTGCGCCCATACCTGGTTGTTTCTTAGTTATTTTGGGATACCTTTGAAACTTAATAAAATAAAAGCTCTCATATTCCATGAGCACAGTGTCAAGGTCAACATTGTCACAGACATCGTATTTTGAAAAATCTAAATTGGTTTCTTTTGTAAGAGCAGCTGCTGATTCTATGTATCTACAACAAAATGAATACAATTACAAGTAATCAAGTAAATAATAACTTTTGTATATTGAAAGACGACTTTACAACTGTTAATAAAACCGATTTTGTGTTCTATAGTACAATAGATTTTTTTTGAAAAAACAAGATATCATTTTAAAAATAACATCATACCCTTCTTCAGTAAGATAATGATTAACCAGTACTAGAAGATTCTTTTTTCTGCTGTCAGTGCGTAATTCATCCTGTAAACAAACACAGTTTAATGACATATGTAACATGAAGTATAACTGAAGTTTTCTTTTCTGTATATTTTCATTTGTAGAACAATATTTTAATTATATTTTAAATTTTTGTTTGTTTCTCTGCAGTAAATTTTATTTAAAAAGTATAAAGTTTTTTTTTATTGAGAAACAATATTTTTTTAGTAGAAAGATATAAAAATCAATTCATAAAACTATGTTTTTAAATTAAATGCATGAATTTATAAATGAAAAATTAAAGTATAAAAAAACTATGAAATCAAAGTTTTGTATTAATCAGTTCCAATGTTTGAAATAAGGAATTTACTACAACTAGTCCAGCTAAATAAAATTAGTAATCTGTTAAGAAATTTTATTTAGATATTTTACTAGTCTGGCAGGAAAATTGCTAATCACCAGAAGAGCAGACTAGTGTTACTCAGAGCATTGAGTTCAGTTCTCTTTTAAAGTAAAAACAAACCATGAACTGATAAATCAATGCTACATAAATATAAAAAATACATAATTATTTGATAAGAAAAAGAGAAGGCATTTTCTAGGTAATAGGCATTATTATTTGACCAGTTTGGAACATTAGCTTAATTTTTGTCACTCATATTATTAAGCTTGAAAATGAACATAGTCCCATAAAAAACATGTGTGTTACTTTGAAAATAGCTCTTTTAATTATCTAACAATGAAAAGATAACCTATTGAAATAATACATAATTATCTGCTTAGAGATACAAGCCAACCAATTGACTAGCCAGCATCTTTTCAAATTAAAGCCATTGATTTGTTCATTGTTTCTATTTTAACATGAGATAAGTCAAAGTATGTACTGTAAACCTTAATTAAATTAAACTATATAATTCAAAAGTAAAAGTAAATTAAATTTTATACATTGTATGGCCCATCCATTTTATTGATTTTGCAAAATGACCAAAAACCCTTTTAAAATCTAGTAGGAACACCCCATATTAAATTCATTTGAGATTTATATTTAAGAAACTATAGAAACTTTGGATAAAAAATCGATATCTCACATATCTGATTCTTGGTATAAGAGCACTGCCACATCTGAATCCATCTAAAAAAATCACTGAAATTTGATTTCTAAGATAAAAATTAAAAACTGAATTTGTTTAAACAAATTTTATTACCTGATTTATTTCAAAACAACTGATTCTAGTTGCATAAAACTTTATTAGTTGGCAAAAAACATTTTTATTAATAATTTATTAGTTAAAATTATTAGCAAACAAAATTATTAACTAATAACATAATTGGTTGCAAAACTACTAATAATTTTATTAGCAAATAAAATATTTGTCAATTTTACTAATAATTTTCAAAAGTCAATGGGCTCTAATAAAAGTATAGATTGCTTATTAATTTTACTCCAATCATAAATATTAACTGTGACCATGATGATATTGAAAGGCTGTGACAAATTTTAAGGAATATACCATTTTTTGTAACAGGTAATATGTACATACTTTAATTCCCACTCTAATATAAGGCCCCATGTCAAAAACCTAACTACAATGGGTCTATTTTATTGAAAAATATAAAATATTTAATTTAATGTCACAAAGTAATATTGTTTTCAGATTCATTATTGTAAGTAGTCTATAGAACTAAAATTTGTATAGTTTTGTAAACTGTTGTTGCTATAATATGCATCTAAAATCACTCATTATATGAAACTACATTTGCATTCATTATGGGTCATGCTAAGCAGTTATCAATGAGCAAACAAAGATCTGTTATTGAGTTGAAGAAGCTTCACCTGTCTAATATTGCAATTGCATATCAGTTACACATGTCTGAATCGGCTGTGTCCCATCTGATTCATAAGAACAATGAAACTGGTAACACTGAACCAAGACTAAGGTCTGGCCGACCTCCAAAAATTGCACTCTGTATAAAATTACTAATTTCTCAATCAATAGCTGTTGACCCTTTTATGTCTTCTGTTGCACTACAACAAAGTATCCCACAGCTTCATGTTTCAAAACCAATGATATGTCACACTCTACATAATGAATTGGGTTTAACTGCATAGAAGCCTCTGGTTAAACCCATGATGACCAAGAATTACATTGCAAAGTGACTTGAATTTCGTCAGAAATATAAGGATTGGACAATAAATCAGTGATCAAACATCATGTGGAGTGATGAAAGTACTTGCACATGCTGAGAGATTTGTTCGACGACCCCATAGTGTAAAATTCATGCAGTTCAAAATATACAAGACCAACCATGAAACATGCACCATCTGTAATGATATGGTAGTGTATGTGTGCTGCTGGACGTGTGCTGCTGAAGGGGAAAAGAATGAATGCCCCCAGGTATAAGGAAGTTTTACCAGATCATCTGTTCCTATTCATCAACATTCATGGGAATGACACATTTATGCAAGATGGTGTCACCTGCCATACTGCTTGATCAACCATGACCTAGTACAAGACTGCCACATTGCAATGCTTGTTTGCCCCCCATATTTCTCACATTTAAATCGGATCGAGATTTTGTTGGACATAATGAAATGGTTGGTTGCCCAAAGTCTACTACAATTGACACTCTGAAAGATTATATTTGATGCATCTGGCTGGGTAATGGAGACCACTACTGAATTATACAGGAAGCTATGTCATTCAATGCCACAAAGGATAGCTGATGTACTTAAGAATAATGGTTATCCATCCAAATATTGACTCTGAACATTTATAATTGCCTCCTTTGTAATGTCACTTGTATTTTACATAAAATATTTAAACATGATAGTATTATTTTGTTTGGATTCATCAGAGTTTTGTTCTTTTTTCATAAAATGTATACTACATTTTACTAATTGTTAAACTTTTGATATATAAGTACCAACTCTAAAATAAACGTCTAATCCATGTATGTTGTTTTTACTTTTAAGTGCCCATGTGCACCTAATTATGAAAAATAAAGCAATTTCAATATTTGAAAAATGAACAATAAAAAAGTATTGAGAATTCGATAAGCAAAAATATTCCCTAAGCATGCACACCAAGAAAATACTCTTGTGTGTCTGATATTTAGCAGGCAATTTAATTTATAACATAAATCCTCCTTGTTAATAAACATTTCTACAATAGCTATGTATGGTTTCCAGATAATTTTGTGAAACCAGAAACATTTTGTGATATATGGTATGTCAAATGCTTAAAGACTTTAATTTCATTTAAAATGTACCAGAAAGTGATAAACTTTTTCCTGTTGTCTCATTTGATATTCACCCATACATACATATTCACTCTCCTCAGTGGTTGTCTTAATATGGTTTTACAAACATGCAATTCTATAATAATAACTAATATTTTTGAGAATGCACAAATAATATTTATTAGCATATAACTAATAATTATTAGTTTTATACAGAGTGAGTTAAAAGTCTGTATCATTTTTAGTAAAACAAAAATTAAATAATTTTTATTTACCAGCAAAGCCACTATGAGACCAGTTTTGACCTTTTTGGGTCTCATCAGTCGTAGGTAGGCTCAAACCTGGACTGTAAGTGTGTTGGGTGAGTGCCTTACCCACTGAGCTA
>JAUYWI010071799.1:0-14267 GCA_034780595.1 Parotoplana pacifica | reverse complement strand
CTTTTTGGGGGCTGACTAAAGATAAGCCAAAAACTGCTTCTGAGGTTCTTCTTGGACGTCAACTATCGTGGACACTTCCACTTTCTTTAAAACGTTTGATTAACCTACCATTAGCTTTATTGTTGTGAAACAAAATATATGACACAAAATCAAAATTTCAGCTCAACACAATTTCACTGTTTTTGAGTTACAAAGATGGTGTCATGTACTATGGGGTGGGGTATCAGAAAGATGTAACTATAAAGCATTGTAAAGTATCTACATTTAAATTGATGTTGGTGGAGAAATAAATTTGAATGAAGTTTATGAATATAGCACAGCAACATAGTTTTTTTTAATGTAGGAAGAGCAGCAATACCTATAACTGAAGCAGCAGCTACGAGTATTTTGACGACAAAGTTATTTATAAACCAATTTTATTAATTTTCTAATAGTCTATATAATTATTTCTAACTTCAACTGTTAAGCTTAATTATAAAAAAGTTATACCAGTTAATTAGGTTTCTGAAATTAAATTGAAATATCATTATTTACCTCTGATTGTAGTAAAACGTCATTAGCAGTGATTATGACATCATCATATACAGAATCCAAATCAACAACAACTGGAAGCTAAAATAAATAAAATCAATTAAAACTAATAAATGGTTTCCTAATCTTATATAGTTCAAATATAATTCCACAATATACACCCCTGTCAGATGAAAATATCGCACCTAAAAAATATTTCTAGTAGTTTATGACAATTAAAGGCGATTAAAATGTGTTTTGAAAATCAATCAATAAATGGTGGCCCTGAAAAGTGACTGCAATAGTGGAATTTCATGCTGTAACCTCATTGACCACTGTAAAACACAATCTTCAGAAAGCTGTATTCCACAGTAGTCAAGAAGCCTCCTTTTACATTTACATAGACATAATCAATTATGCCTTCAGTTTGCCACAAAGCACCAAACTTTGAGTGTTGATCAGTGGAGACAATGTGTACATTTGGTTTTACAGCAGCAACATTTCTTGAGGAGAAAGGAGCTATAGCGATATGGAAAAGTCATATTCATCTAACTGTATCATCATGTATTCAGTGGCAAACTACAGATATGGCTTGCTATCTCTCACAATAACTTCGTCCTTTGACTAGAATTGTCGCGAATTTCAATGATGCTGCCTACCAAACATCTTTCGTGAAGTAAACATCTTCCGCACATCAACCTTCCACAAATTTATAGTGTTCAGCAAGACAACACCACTATCAGAAGGTTTATAACACGATGAGGTTCTTTGACCAAAATAATATCACTCTTCTATTATTACCTTTTCAGTCATCAGACCTCTAGGGATACCTTCAACGTCTTGATGGTCTGGAGGTTCACATTATGGTCGACACCAGTGGTCAGCAGCACATCGCAATGACGACATCATCACACATTATGATTGATACTAGAGAGTATTCAATTCACTATTGCAGTTACTTCCTATATTTCCCCAAATTGGCCATTTTTACTTGTGACCCCAGTCATGGCTCATTGTTCTTATTATTGATTGATTTATAAAAACATGTTGACATACAGGGTGATTCAGCACATCCAGTAGAGTTAGAATATTATGCATTTTTTAAATCATTTATTTAGAGCAGCAAATATGTATAGAATACACGATACATGAATGATAAAATAATGTAAAATTAGATAACAAAAACTTTAAAAACTGTTCATCATACTCCACACGCGTATAAAAATTATCAAACGCGTATAAAAATTATCAAATGTTTTCTTTATCATATCAGTGCTTAAATTTTCACACCTTTCAGCCAATTCTTGTAATATACTTATATTACAAGAATTGGCTGAGAGGTGTGAAAATTTAAGCCAGTGGCTCTTTGAAAACATTATCTCGCAAATATCCCCATAACAAGAAATCATTTATACTAAGATCAGGGCTTCTTGGTGGCCATTCAACAGGCCGAGATCGACCAATCTATCTCTTCTTTAAATTACCATTGAGATAAGTCCGAGCTCGTAATGTCCAATGAAATCTGTGATGAATGTATCGCATATTCTTCAACGCTGAACGACGATTTCTTGCAATATTTCAAAAATATTTATAGATTACTTTACGGAGCATGGAGAAAACACGATAATGTTATTTTTTATTAAAATTATGATCAAATATACATATGTACATACCGGGTATCCCAATTTGAACCCTTCACTCAAAAAACAAAAATGTTGGTAGTGTGTATACATTTCAATGAAACCTTTGATTTCCATAGACTAAACAAGTGAATAAATCTAAGAATGCTTTGCTGTTATGTAGGTTTTAATGAATATTTATTAGTTTTTAAATTTTGATGTATGATTTTAACTATGCCTCAAAGATTAACAATAGCAGAACCAGTGCTTGTTGTTAAAACCTTTTATGAAACTAGTAACAGCAAAGAAATAGCAAGATTATTTGAAGCAACTTATGGACAGACAAACAGTATCTGCTATAAGTTGAATGTTTGAAGAAACAGATAGCGTTATTGATGTCAGACTTGAGTATGTAAAAGGTGTTCACAAGAATATTACTGCTGTTGTAGGAGCAATGGGTGATTTTGGAGAGAATTTCTTTGTACAAAAAGTAGCAGCAGAATTGGATTTATCCAAGCTATCTGTCCATCGCATATTAAAGAAAGATTTAGTACTCACATTGCATTGTTACTCTTTACATTGAAGATAGAAGAGTCAATTTTTGTAAAGATTTTATAGTTTTGAAAGCAATTTTCGATGTTTGCTTGATCGAATTGTATGTACAGTTGTGGCTAAGTTTCGATTAGCTGGTGTCGATAATTAATAAAAATTTCCATGAGTTAACTACTTTTTTTTTGTTTAAACTTACCTAGCTATAGGTATTACCATTTTACATTTTTGATACAAGGTAAAAATCCTATAAATAAAAAAATTAAATTAAATGGATACAATATTTAAAATTGACATGGATCATAATTTTGAACATGTATTATCCAACACAGTCTTAATAATACAAATCCAAAAATCGATAATTTTTCTAAAAATCAACAAAATAGCACTGATATCTAAAATAAACATTGTCTATACGCAAAATAAAGATTATGTAGAATTAGGAAGGCATTAAAAATAATGTCTTAGAAAATTGAATTCTTCACAATTATAGTAGCTATACTTCCATTTTACATTTATTTTACAGGGTAAAAATCCTTAAAAATTGTAGATATAAAATGCAATATTTAAAAGTTACATGGATCATAGTAGGTACATGTATTACTAACAGAGACCATTAATAATCAAATACAAAAACTGATATTAGTTAAAAGGTGAATAGATTATAAAAACATGGGGTAGCTAAAAATAATTTAACTTTTTTGGGTGTTAGAATTGTGTTACAATTTATTGGAATACAAATAATATTTTATATAATGTAGTAGATAAATTAATAAAATATTCTGAGAAATTTGAGAACTGAACTAAAATACGTATATATCAAATGAAAGTAAATTATATACAACTATCTGATTATAAATTTACTATAGAAATAAATAATTACTTTGTCTCCAAAATATTCTGAAGGCCTTTTCCATGTTGATGCAGATAAAGATGGAGGTAATATTACTTTTCCATCAGGATCATCATAATAATGTTGTTGAATCTACGGAAGATAAAATTAATATAAATTAATTTTGATTCACTAGCATAAGCCACTACGAAATCGGTTTAGACCTCTTTGAGTCTAATTGGTCGTAGGTAGGCTAGAACTTGGACCCTCTGGCGTGTGATGCAAGTGCCTTATCCACTGAGCTATCCAGGCTGCTGGTGAATGGAAGCGCTAAGTTGTTCTTTTAATTTTACTATCAGTTATTAGTCAGAGGGTCCATGTTCGAGCCTATCTATAACTGATGAAACAAAAAGAGGTTGAAACTGGTTTCACAGTGGTTTTTTAGTGAATCAAAATTAAGTTGTATTATTTCAGTTGTGGAAACACCAATTTATTTAAAAAATAATTTAGTTGAGCAGTACTATGTATTTTATCAATACAAATTTTAAGACTTTAATTGGTTTCAGCAAAGAAATAGTTCAACATTCAATAGCAATAATTTTATGAAAGAAATCAAATAAAGAATATTTTACCCTAAAGAAGAAGTGGTAATAACATTGACTGCACAATAGCAAAAATGTGACATCCAATGAAAAGCTTTTCAATATTTATCGACATGTCAAAATAGTGGATTCTAAGGTTTTTCAAACACTTATTGGTGCAAATGTATAAAGTGTTTTGTTAATCACTCGACTGGACCAAAATTACCCACTTTAGTGTGTATATTTGACACATTACTATAACAACAACAGGCTTCGATATTTTTTTCAAAAGTCAGTAATAACGTAAGTTGCTACTATGTAAAAAATATGATATTAACATTTTATAAGTTATCAGAATACAATTGTATTTACAATAAAAATATAAAATACGTACATAAATAGTAGTGTAGAAGGAGCGTTATATACAAATTAAACATAACCATTATTTGGCGAAGCTTCGGAGTCAAAGCTCTATGTCAGCGGATTGGAGTTTGAGTTTTCCCATCTTACACAGGTAGGGAATCACCAGCTTGGGTTGGTTGAGGTGCGTCAAATTAGCATCAGGGTCTAGGGTGTTTAGGCAAGGTGTTGTCCTGGCAGCACACCTGAGATGTTCGGTGTCCAAAGGTTCGTCATGGCAATGTGGACAAATGCCACTGGTGACAATGCCTATTTGGAAGCTGTAGGCTTGCAAGATTCGAAAGTGACCAGTTCTAAGTTGGGACAATGCTCGTTGCGCGTATCTTCTGAGGTTGGGAGTTTTACAGGGTTTATCCGCAGTAATATGATAATGTAGGTCGTGTTTAACAGTAGTCAGTCATTGTTCTGTTGTGATTCTTTTAATGTGGGATTTAGCTGTCTGGAATTGGATATGGACGTTGTTGTGATTGTGACTGGTTGCTTCATTAGCCAGAGTGTCAGGTCTTTTATTTTCCTGGTAACCAGATGAGGTGGATAGAAAGTTTTTCGTTGAGCAGGGTGAGGTTTTAACGAAGATGATGGACGAGGTAACTGCCGTTAGAATCAACTCCTTTTATTAATTAGCGAAAAACTGTCAGAGAAGAGTCCTATAGTCGTAGTTGACGTCATTTTGGACTCGCTGAGGTGTTGAACAGCGGTTTCGTTTCCAAAAGAAGAACCTATTGATCTAGCAGCAATTTTCAACTCTCTTTTTACCATCTTTCCAGCAAAGAAGAACCCGAGCACCAAAAGCGAATCCATTATCCAGCACACTACCATTCCATCAAACTGAGATATCAAGACAGGGAAGGTTGAGAGCAATTGTCGGCGGCTTTCTTATGGATTTCAGAAAGAACAGTACTAGGCACTTTAGCTGCTTCATAGTTGAAGATTATCTGTGCAGTTTGACAAGGTGGATTGGAAGTTGCTCGCGTGGAAGATCTTCTAAGCCAGTTTGATCAGCAATATGTTTCCCTCTATCTCGCCAGCTATGGATTGATATGAGTCTGAGGTTTTGGGTCCTGTGGCAAAGTTTATGATTAAGATGGTCTGATGGCATTCGGAGTGACTTTTCCCTGTACATATAGCAGTAAGTCGATCTCTTCTTATTTTAAAAAGGATAATATTTACTTCAAAGAGTAGTGCGTCGAAAAAGTATTGATTTTGTTCAGCTTGTAATAATTCTGGTTGCTTACTGATCTTTCAAGTATCTCTAGAATTGATTGTCCGATAGAGGGTAGCCAAGCACCTCCTGCATATTCAACAGAATTGATGTTTTCTAAGTACATATAGAAATAAAACAGATACTCAACACAACATGCAGTCAATCTAGCTAAAGAGAAATGCCGGATTATTCTGAAGGCATAATGTTTTTAAATAGGCAAGTCAATAAATAATATTGTCTTCATTGGAATATTTAACGGCCACCTGTTTTAAATATTATTACATAAAAATGATGGAGACATTTGCTCTTATATCTATTTTATAGGCTTTAGCAATAATAAGTACCAAAGACGACGTATATTGATTAATTAACTATTGATGTAAATGGCTTTCCAAAAAAAAAAAAACAATTTGTTGTGATGTAATGATTATGAATGGTAGGTATGTGCCTAAAATAACAAAAATTTGTGTGGCATGTATTGTAATGTAATGTAATATTATATGTATTTTGATTAAGACTGGCTCTAAATGAAAATAAATGAAAACAATTCTTCTTAAAAAATACAATGGAAACAAGAAAAAGTAAAAACATTGACCAAAGAACTAAAAAAGAATGGAATCAATATTTTGTATGTGCTTTGTATATTTAATATGGTTAAAGTTAATTAACAAATAGGTAGATCAATGCATACATAAAAAGTAAAATAAGTAGATATTCATTTAGGTACTGATATGATGAAACTAATTCAAGTTGAAATCATGGTTTTATCATACTATTTAAAATAAAATAAAATATGTCTAATGCACTGATCTACCTATCTGTTAATTAACTTTAACAATATCAAATATACAAGACAGATACAAAATCTTGTTGCCATTCTTTATTGTGCTTTGGTCATTGAATAGGTATCAATTCATACATTTCTTTTAAAAACATTGTTTTTTACTTTCTTTTGGAGAGATATATTTACATACACTAAAGTGCATAGGTTTTGGACAGTTTAGCTATTTAAATAAATAGAAACGTGAGTAATTTCTTTTTACAATTTTCTAACTAGGCAGAAAGAGAGCTGCAGAGAGCATCGCCCATTGCACCTTCATAAAGCCAAGAATTGTAATAATCTATTGGTCAATAGAAAATCCAATTGTAGGATGATCAATAGACAAAACAATATTGTGAATCACCAAGAAAGTCCAGGATGCCTGTTAATCAAATAATGGTTGATATATTTTGAGTATGGATATTCTAAATCAGTCATAAATATTTTTACACCAAAATAAGCTAAGCCTGGTGTCTTTATGGTAACAAGCCATTTTTTATTTTAAAAATATTTTTGTATGTTTGTTATTAAAATTATTATTTCATGATTTTAAATAATTTTTGTTAAAAATATTATAAGAAATCATATTTGTAACTTACAATAGGTGACTTTCCCTTTTCTTTAGATTTTTCTTTAGTAATAATTTCCTGCAATGTATAAAATATGTGTTGTACCTATATTAATATATTAATTAAACAGTTATGTTATATCAAAGAATACAAAGTCTACTATAAGTGGTAACACTCTTCTTAGATTAACATACTTCACATAGGAATTTGGCATTGGCCATCTCAATTCAATTTGCATTTTAAGGATTTTATAAATTGATACTAGATCTTATCCAGGTGCCCTATAACATCATTAAGTCAGGAAATTTAACATTTTCTAGTTAGTATATTTCCCAATCTCCAATTTTCTGAAATTCATTGAATGTCAAAAAAAATTATTGATACATTGCAGACTGTTAGTTTGTACACAATTGATGAAACTGTTAATTGAATAAATTTATGTTATTATTGGATTGAATCTCAAATTCTCAATAATCCTTTCATATACTCATAAAAAACAATATTTAATATCTATTATGTCTATTTAATTGCCAATCTATTTGGCAAAATTTACAGTCTCTTTCTATGCATTCATGCATCTGTGCTATTTGTAAAACAAGAAAATTAGGCCAATTATTAAATAATTTTCATTTTAAATATGTTTATAAATTTTGAAAATATGAGCTATAACTTTATTATTTTAAAACATAAAAAGTGAAAATTATCAAAATTGAATAGGATCATTTTCATTTTCCATGATATCATATGAATAGGCCATTGTTTTTGATGACATACATACATACTTAACTAAGAAAAAGAAATAGATCAAGTAAACCATTAACCTCCGTAAAGATTGATAATAAAACAGATGTCTATAAATTTATAAAAATAAAATGTTACATAAATTCTCACTGACAAAAATTGGAAATTGCTCAAAATAACTTTAAACAATTAGAATGAAATTTGGTATCAGTGTACTAAATTATTTAGCAGATTATTTAAGAAAAATCGAAGTTGGAGAAAAATGGCTACAATATACCTTTTAAGAAAAAAAATCAATTATATTAATGAAATTAATAGATATAGTATACATATGTTGTCTACAAAATAAATGTTGATTTTTCTCAATATAGATAAAATAGAGTTACAGAAAAGTACTTGGCCAATGATGTTAAAATTTTCACACAACTTTGACAGAGGTCAGAGGATAGTTTTGAAAATTGTAATAGATATCATTGGTCATATACACTAAGTTCCAAAATTGATGATGGTAATTCTCATTTAAAATGCTAGCCAGTGACTGTCATAATAGTAGTGCTATATGGCTTGTGTTTTCAGAGCAGGTAGGACAGAATAATTTTTGCCTTGTAAATCTTTCTCTATTGCTAAGTATTAATTAGTGTGTGGATTTGTCAGTGTAAAATGAGAGTCAAAAACATATTTATAAGTGTGAATAGTTAAATGAATATCTACTATCATTAATTTTACAACTTAGTGTACTTTTATCAAACCCATCTATTTAAAAAGACATTTAAATTTGTCAAAATATTGATTTTTATCAACATAGTGCCAACATTAAAAAAAATTTTTTTCCATAAAAACTGAATTATTTTTTAGTTAAATCTGGAGAAATATGTAAAACATCTGTTATGACCACAAAAAAAATAGTTCCAAATCTGGAAATCCTATATATTTAGATGATAAAAATTGGAAATTTGATTATTAAATACATATTGATAAAAATTCATTAGAATACCAAGTAAAACTATATTAGCTTTATATGAATTCTGAAATGAGGCCAACTGATTTAGAAACCAAATGTGCATTAAAATTTAAAAAGAATTTATTTTAGTGAATGAAGTCACTAAACATGATTAAGAAACTCATGATTGGCTATCATAAATCATTTTGGGTTATTAATTTTTCTTAGAAAACATAATATTAGAAATTTGATATACCTACCCTCTAGTACTGGTTTTTATATCTTGGGACCCATAAATCAGAAGCTTCTCAAAATTTACTATTTATTTTGTCTTAGATATCATTTGGAATATAAATCTCAAGCTTGAAAAAAGGATGTTTCATTTGAATATTGTTTCTTTTTCATAAAACATTGATAATAATCAATAAATTTTAAAACATTGATAATAATCAATAAGTTTTTAAAAAACATTTTTATTGGATTTATGTTAATGAAGTTCTAGTAGACCACACATACAATTTGAAGTTAATCAGACAAACTTCAATTTTTGGTACAGATGATATCATTTTAAAAAATGATGCATCTTTATAGGTACCTGCATTCCAAAGTTTAACCAAATTGACATACAGGAAGTATGAAATCATAGGTAGATAATACCCCTCTGTGACCACTTGTGTGAGCATGAAGGGTATTAACAAATTACTTACCCATTTTTCTGAATTAACATCTGTATCATTCCATTCTGACCAATACATGGGCTTCAGAACTTTTCTGGCATCAGAACTTGTAGCAGTTGAGGGATGCCTAGACATGAATTATAATTAACAGAACAAAATAAATGAATATCATACATAATTAAAAGTTTGCTTCAAAATTTTAAGACTACTGGTGGGTACCATACACCTAGTAGGATATTATAATTTTTGAGAGAATGTCATTACTAATATTGTATTGCTGACATTTAGATTCTAAATGCTAGTTATATATCTATCTAAATAAAAACCAACTTTTGAAAATATAATTAAAATAACTTGAATTTTAATAAATTTTGGCTATGCTAGTATTTAGCATCTACATTAAATATAGGTTCTATTTAATTTTTTACTTGATAACTTATTGAAAGTTAAAATTATTTAAATATGTATGCCTGAAAGGATTGATGATAGTAGGCATCAGCCTATACCTATATAATCTTATTATCATGGTGTGATAGTTGTACATCTAATCACAATAACTAAAAAGTTAAGTTTTGTGTTCCCTTTTGCCAGTCACATTACCAATAGAGTCAACTAGCTTTCATAATGTCAACCCAGCTGGTCACTAGTGTCTAATTGGCTTATCAGTATATGCAATTGGATACTCAAGATATGAGTAGTCATTAGTGATAAAGAAATTTGACACTTATAACAAGGTAACTAAACCATAAATTCATAAGGCAATTGACAAAAAGTGAATTAAAAAGTCTTAGAAACTTAATGATTTCTTTTAAAGTTATATTTTTATAAAATCATCTATTACCCTGGAACAAAAATAAGATTCTTAGGTATGTTTAACAATACTTATCTATGGAGTTATTATACTAATCTAAACTTTAAAAAAATAGAGCTTAATATACAACCAGAAACTATCAATAAGGCCAGACCATTCTAACATAACATCTCCACTTTTTACAAATTGTTATAATGCATACTTTCATTCAGAACACCCTTGAGGATTAAGAACATTAACATCCATTTATATCAGAACATAACTGACAAAAATAGAACAATTTCCATCTCTTCCCATTTTGGAAAATTTTTGGTAGTCTTTGGAGTTGATTAAATTATCTATTTTTAGTCTTTCACTATTTGCTATCTTTTTAGAGATAGTAACCAATATATTAGAAGACATTAATAGTAAAATTCATGGAAATAGTTCTGAAATAAGTAATACCTATCTTGGAAGTAAAAATAAAATAAAAACATCTAATTTTATTACATACATTGACAAACATGAAAAAGTTTCTTTTTTTGTTAGAACCACCAATAATGAAATGAATTATAAACTATCAAAATATATCATAGAAAGACATTGAATAATAAAATCATAGCCAAATTTAAAATACTTTGGTGGTGTATATTGTCTAGTAAACTATCCCAACATACATTTCTATTTTTCAGTTGTATAAACATATTTGCATAAAATTCTTTAAAAACTACATTTTCCACATTAATATACAATAATCAAGTAATAAATAATAATTAAGCATGGCAACATACAGTGGTTCTGGTTGATATCAATAATATGTACTTTTTATTCACCACTGGATGCATTGTAAACACAAACTTAGAATTATTAAATGACTGTCCATTTATTCTGCTGATGCAATGGCACTGATTGACCTCCATGATTGTATGATATTTTCTGTCCACTGCTGATGTTGGAGTTGCCAGTCAGCTACTGGTCCATGTAATTATATCTTTCACCCATTGTGTTGATAGTCACCCTCTTGTTCTTCTTCCCTCAGTAGACCCTGGGATGATTGCTTTCTCTAAGTCAACTGACTGTATGTCCAAAGTACCACATCTTCCTAAGTACAATGCTTTTCCATAGCATCCTGTTGGCATCTATGTTATCTAAAACCCAATGATTTATTCCTTTGTATCTTCAGCTCACCTGAAATAGTCTTTGATATGCCCACATCTCAAATGCATTTAGTTTTTTCTAATCACACTTGGTTATTGCCCAGGATTCACTACCATTAGATACAATGGAAAATGCTGTGGGCTTCAACAGCCTCAGTTTCAAATGATTACTGATGTTTCTACTCTTCCAGATGGTGGTCATTCCTTGAACATATTCAATTCGTCACCAGCCATTTCCTGTGCTGCTACAGACCTTTGTGTTGATTGTGGATCCTAGGTAGACAAATTTGTTGACTTTTCTAGTTCAGTGTCATCTAGATTAATGTTGCTGAAATCTATCCTGCTCTTGTCTATTATCATTACGTTTGTCTTTTTGGCATTGAGTAATATTTCTGCTCTGTATATTTTTTTGCTGTGTCTTCTGCTGCCATCATGTAACAATGTCATATTGTCAGCAAACCTCAAGTTAATTAGCCTTCTCCCACCTATCTTGACCCCTTCATGTCTTCTACATAAATGTTGTGAAAAGTTGGTAATGTGATACATACTTGTCATACTCCTCTGCCTACTTTGAACCATTCTCTGTTGCCATGACCTGTACTGACTATTGCCTCTTGGTCTGTATCTTCTTCTTCCACTTTCATGTCTGGTGAGGACATGGGTGGCCATGGCTTTCCACAAAATTCGATCCTTTGTTGCACTCAAGATTTGCCACTCGGAGATGGTCTTGTATAGTTTTTCTAAAAGTTCCATGAGGTGTCTTGGGAACCCCATAGTCTCCATAATTACACATAGCTGTTTGTGGCTCAAACAATCGAAAGCTTTGACATATTCAATAAAGATTGAGTTCTCCACAACTTTCAATAATAAATCATGTGTTTATTATTTGCTCTATTGTTTCTCAACCTTCCATGAAGCCAACTTGTTCCACTCTATTTCTTCATCCTGTTGATGATAATCCTTATTTATTATTTCATATTTTGAATGTTTGTTGCAGTTAAGATTTTATTCTACATATAGCACCTTGATAGCATATGAGATTAGATTTATAGTGTGGTAATTGGTGCATTCTCTCAGGTTACCTCTCTTTGGAAGGGGGGGGGGAATATGCCCCTACACCAGTCTTCCACTGCCCATATATTTTTGCATTACTGCTACATAAGCTGTATGCCTACAGCCCTAGATGCTTTCCACATCTCAATTGGGATTTTTTCTATTCTGGGTTATTTTACATTTTGTGTTTGTTTCAAAGCCAATTATACTTCTTCTTTAAGGGGTGGTGGTTCTCTTTCATGTTCTTTGTTTCTCCTATGTTGGTTTTGTTCCCCATCATCTTTATTTTCATATAGCATTTCACAGTATTTTCCCATCATTCTTTGATCAATTTTGACTCTGTCAGTGTTGTTTCATTTTCGTCATTGAGAAGTCAATTATCATTAATTAATCTTGAAGTCATAATATTTGTTTCTGCAATTTCCGAATTTACTCAGAATCAACATTGGGGTCAAATCATTGTAATGTACATGATAAAAATAATACTATGATTTTAAATTGAGTTATACTATATAAAATACCTAGCTTTATCTATAATTTGAAATTGGGATGGATGCACTCATTTAAGCACAGGCATGGTCAACAAAATACAAAAGGATATTTAAATTTCTAAATGATTAAAATCAACCAAAATTAACTAACAACTATTTAGAAACATGTATGTATTAAGTTATTTGAAACATTTTTCAATCATTTTCTTAAAAAAGCAAATATGTGGACTTATATTTTACAACTAACCTGGATGCTATCATATACACTAAGTTGCAAAATTAAAAGATAGTAGCCTGTTGATTTCACTATTTAACAATTATGTATTTTACATAGATCAATCAACACATGCCAATACTAAGGAATAGAGTGAATACTGGACTAAACAAATCAATGTCCTACCTGCACAGATAATACTTTTAACAAACTATGACACTTGCTGACAAATGTTTTAAATTTGTAACTTAGAGTAAGTTACCAACCATATGTCACATACATTACAATAGATTTTATCATATATGTCTACATATGTTGAAGTTATTGATAGACAAGTATGTATATTTCAATGATTTACATAATTAAAGTTATTTGGTTTAAAATAACTATTGTTGTTTAGATATAATATGAGTTTTATTTTTAAAGTTGAGTTTTCAAATTTTATGTTCCAATGTACATTATTCAACTTTGAAATAAAATCTCAGGAATAAATAGTTTACTCAGACTTGAAATATTTATCCTAAAAGAAAAGTGTTTTTTTAATAAATCTATCATTAAGATTTATTTAAATTGAGAGTCAGTTAAATTTCAAAATCATCACACTTGCCTCACATATATTACCATGATTTCACCCAATAATAAGAATTTTTAAAATAGTGATAAATGTACCTATTAAGTTTAAATCATATGAATATCTAGGATCTGTGATCAAACATTATGAAGAAAAGTTCATCTTAATATGAATTTTGGTAAAAGTATTTAGCAAAATAAAGCTTAAGAGCTTTTTGTAAATTGTATTGTATATCTAGCCCTTATATGCATAAAACATATATGATCTGCAAGTAGTATATGAAATAAATCAGAAGAACTACCAAACTAGGCATTGCCAACATTGTATTCCCCAGAGTACATAGTCAGGTTAGAACCAGGCACATCTGGATTGAGTCCAGTGTGCAACCACATACCCAGTGCTCTGTACAAAAGAATAGGCACCTTCTCATACTCACAGCAATCTACTCAAATAGACAAAACTTCTTTTTTCTATGACACTCTCAATCAACTGATGGACAAGCATATGCCTTGGAAAGTGGTGAAAAAGC